>JAHLJT010002406.1:181586095-181628906 GCA_031308135.1 Acheta domesticus
AAGAAAAGAAAAAGGAATGAAAATATGAAGATGGTTCACCTTCTCATATATTGGTGCTGAATAAATTTGTTTTGAAGTAGGTATAGTTTATACTGTTTGAATTTGTTGTTGTTAAAATTTATTTGAAAACTTTATATAGTCCTGTTTATATTAAAATGAGTTCAGGATAGTTACGCTCAGAACAAAACTGTATTCATAATAAGTATCTCAAGTATCTTAAAGTACTGTCCAAGGAGTACTATTGTATGTAATGTGCATGATTTATCATTGCACTATTGACTGACTGAATTCTTGAGTAGCAAATGTGAGTTGATCATAGGCTTCCTTTTTAGTATCTGGCTGATTTGTTAAAATAAGCCAAGCAATCTGTGATTTGGTCTCTTTTGGGATTGCCTTTCATCCAGTATGGGGCAAAATCCTATATATCTTGACATTGGCTGTGATCTTAGACTGAAATCTTTGAAAATTGTAGGAAGATTTTAGAATTTAATCATATTCAAGAATAACATTTCTGTGTGAGATTAATCCTAAGATATAATATCTCATATGTTATACATTTGAAATTTCAATAAGGCACATATAGATGGCCCTATATTGCGGCTGGCAGCTCTGAAAGACAACATAAACTAGTGTAGTTATTAGTTTATACATTTCTGGATTGTGTACCAATATTGAAAGGTTGTTTTATTGAATTGTTTCTTATCATTTAATAGATGTATGTAATACTGTTTGAAAGTATTTGTGTATTGTATTCTGCCCATTAGGGCTCTTAAATAAGAAATTTGCTCTGTGGCATAGTCATGTTAAATTTGTGTTACTGTATTAAAAATGTTGATGTACATGTGAGGTTGTCCTTAACACTGCCGCCTGGGGATACTAATCCCTTTCTGAAAGAGATAAAGATAATTATTTGCTGTTAATTCCATGTAGCTTGTGTGCATAATCGCAGAATTTGTTATTCAGAAATATAAGAAGGTTATTTATAGGTTTATGTTGTATTTAATGTACTGTAGTTGTTAAGAAGCGTTAATAAAGAATACCTAGTATTTATGTTACCTTCCTGATGGCATGCAGTGGTACTATTAAATGTAACAGAATGTGAATTGAATGGCAGCTTTCTAGCTTTTCAGTTTTCTTGCCTTGAGAATTAATACTGCTCACATAGATTTTAATCTATAATTGGATGTGATGTGGTTGCTGACAGATGGATAGTTCCTATTATATGTAATGTGTTAGTAGTATCGATATATGTATTATTTCTTACAAAGAATGTGCAGTAAAACTGGGTGAAGCATTATATTAGAGAAAATTGAAACATACCAAAACTATCATAGATATATAGTGACGTCAAAAAAGAAATCATATTCACTGTTCTTGCTGTTTATATGCTCTTCCTATTACTGACATTGGGAGTGAATAATACATTTCTTTGTATGATGCCTTGTGCCCCACTGTGGTTTTGCTGTAGGAATGAACATTGATTTTTACTGTATCTTCTTTTATATCAGACTATATACTATTGTTTTGAGAATTTCATTTCATGCAATAGTTAATACATGATATTACACAATAGTACCTGCAATTTGCTGTTTATGCTAGAATAGCATAAAAATATTGCATTGTAGCTACCTAATACAAACATACCTTTGTGTATTGTGAATCTAAATTTTGGTGCTGTACTTTTTAGGACAGAGTGGTACTTAATCAGGCCCTCTGACCGTGGCTGTGTGATTTGTATTGTACTTGAGAATAAATGAGATATATATTGATGTAAAATGTGTTGCTCTTCTTGGAATCAGTGATTATTCTTGTTCCATGAACCTGATATTCTACATATAAATCTTTCGAACATTTGAATCTCACGTTTTCCCACTTTTTACTAAATGCAAAACTTTAGATATTTGAGAAATTGTGCAAATGTCAACTATAAGTTCCAAAAGACAACTGAAGGGTACAGATAAAAATGGATTCTTTCTGAATTTCTTCTTTCAATGAACAACTTTATGTACATGTTAAATTACCCTTGTTTTGAAAACTAATTGTGAACTTTTGTTTTCTCTATTCTTGGTAAGTATCAAGGAATTTTTATGATGATTCAAATTATTTTATTTTTTATATCTGCTTTGTGCCCACAAACTTGCCCAGTCATTCTCAAAACACCAAAATATATTTTATTTTTGAATAAAGAGGACAGAAACCAAGTTCACGTGTGTCTCTTTTTGAGTCGCGTTTCCATTTAGCTTTTTTTTCTATAAATTGCATAGATTTTTATCCATGAACAAAATTGTTTTTGACAAACACTGTAGTATTATACAATTCGATCAGAGTTTCTAAAGTTAATCTGTATCAAAACAGACCTATTTATATTCTTTAAAGGCTTTACATTTAAAAATAGATAATCAAGAACCATCCGCCAAATCTTGGATCTCTTGAACACTATTTTCAATATTAAATATTTGTAGTACTAATTCATAATTTATCCTCTAAATTGCTTCTTATTACTTTCTTTCTTATCTTAAATTTATCCTCTTTATTCCTCAGAAGTGGATTACAGGAGAAGAGGGATGGATCCCTAAGAGAAGTGATGCTTGAAGAAAAGGGAAGGCTTGAACAGAAAAAATATAGTTGTTGAGTCATAAGTGAACTCTTAAAATGGAAACTCCCTAAATTAATAACGATCAGTTGGAAGCTATTAACATATTAAACTACAACACCTATCAAATTCGACCGACAATTTGATATACCGGGTTAGTCAATAAAAACGTACACCTTGAATATTTTCTGAATGGTTCCAGATACTGAGATGAAATTTTCAGCAAAGATTCAGAATCTAGGGGCACATTAGTTGTAGTTATATTTTTAATCCCTTTTTTTTATTTCAAAGATATTGGATTAACTTCGCCTTTTAATGGAACGCAATACTTTTTACACTAGACAGATATTGAGAAGGCAAATTCAGCAAGTTGTTGGTATTTGATGAATAATTATTAACACTAATGAGTGTTAAAATCCGGCCTTCTATTCAAGTTCGGAAGTCCGCGGTGCGTCTGAGTTTCTAAACGTGACCATGGCCTGTATTGTTCACAGTTTCAAAACATGAATTTCAAGATGTCTAACGCATAACTTAGCGTTAGCGGAAGCATAAATTAGCGGAAGCGGATTTTAATGACCTAAAACATCGCCAAAAATGAACAATGGAATGCTCTTAAAAAGGTTTTAAAATACCCTAAAAGCAAAGAATAATGACGTAAAAATTTATCAAGACCAGTTCACATGAACAACCCTAGCTGTTGTATATATTACTGATGCAATCTACGCTTCTTCCTTCCGTTCAAGTGAACTCAGATTGCAGACTTTTGGTTTGGACTGTTCTTTACCAGAAAATTTTGCCTTTAATAATCCCGAAATCGACCAGACCCACATTGGCGCTGATAGGCGTCACAGGAACATTAAGAGTACATACAACAGCTGACTTTCCCTATAATCGGTAAATGAAAAAATAAATCTTCGGTCGGTTTGGATAAATTTCCGCATTGTTTGCTAAAGACTTGTGCACCTGCTCCTACACTCCTTAACTGACGTATACTCCTTAACGACTCCTGCATCGTTACGCACTGGAACATTCCCACACTTTTTCAAAGCGCTACGATTAAGTCGCTCTTGAAAACAGGCAACAACTAGTGGTGCTACAGAATGGCACAGACTTTCCCGTATTAGTTTTCTATTTCTTTGGGTCTTCGCTAGCTATTCGGAATTGCCGCAAACTCTTTCTTGCCAGCTGTCATCAATCACCACAAAAAGTACATTTTTTTTGTCATTTTCTTAATTTTTCGGTTTCCTATTGGTAGAACGGAAACATTAATTTTAGAATATTAAAGAACACAAAAACCTAGTCATAAATGACAATTTTCTTTTAAAAATTATATGCTGTTTAAGAGAAATGGCGTTTTAGCGTTAAATGCGAAATTTGAAGCTCTTTTTCACAGAAAATGTTCGAGTTTTCAAAATACTTTATTTGAAGTTATTTGAAGCACTTCCACTCACAAATATAATAATGTTTACCAATTGCTGGTAATGTGCATATTAAAGATGTGAGAGATCTTTAAAAAAAATTACAATTATGTTATTTTTGAAAAAACAAAAAAGTAACTCAAAATAAACTTTACACCGTACTAAAGAGTGTAATTAGCACTATCCGTTACAAAAGTTTGAAGAAAAAATTTGCAGCCATATATGAGAAAATGGCCTTTGAGCGTTTCTGAAAAATGCGAAATTTTGAGCTACTTTTCACAGAAAACGGTTGTGTTTTCGAAAACTTTACTTGACATTATTTGAAGCACATGCACTCGTAAATATAATACTGTGAAAAAATCGCCGCTAATGTAAATATTATGGACGTGAGAAACATGTGAAAAAAACTACATTTTTGTAATTTTGAAAAAACCAACCTATAGAGCAATATGGCTTTTATGTCATCTGATAGAGTATATTTACCACTATCCTACCAAAAGTTTAAAGAAAAACTTTGGAGCCGTTTTTGAGAAAATCTTGATTTTGTAATTTTTAAAATTGCACATATTGCACACAATATTGCATGAAAACTACTAAAATTTTGAAAAACATTGAAATGACCTTTGTGAAAGAACTCAATATGCAGAACAAATTTTATTTGAAGAAAAAATCTCTATCATCAATTCAAGGACCTACTAACGGTTTCTGGCTACACCACGTGTTAGGGAATTTTTTTTCTTAATTAGCAACTGGTTTTATCCACTTTTTCGTTATCATGGCCCGGCAATTAATTTTTTTCCGCCGAAAATTGGCCATTTTTTCGCGCAGCATTATATGACTTTTCCTATACTACGTACTGTATATCACTCCGTGTATACGTACGTATACGGGAGAGTAAAAATGAGGTTCAAAATTATCGGCCAATTTCTCTTCTGTCAGTTTTTTCAAAAATATTGGAGAGACATTTTACGTACGAATGGAAACCTTTCTCAGTAAAGATGAAGCGTTTTCAGATTTCCAACATGAATTTAGGAAATGAAAAACTACGGAAACAAACATATTTTCTTTATTTAAAGATATCCTTAGATCAAAATGAAGCAGCTATTGGACTATTTTTAGATCTTTCAAAAGTTTTGACGTCATTGATCATACCTTTTTACTTCCAAAATTACCTTCATATGGAATTCGTGGCAGTGGCGTAAGGTGATAATTTTAGTAGGGGAAGCACTTTTGAAGTCCAAGGTATAAAAAACGTAAAAAAACAGTTAATGATGATGAATAACAAAATGTGAATATTAACCCGGGCGTCTTGCATTCGAACGTAAATGGTCGCCCGGAAGTAAACAGACCCCAGGGAAAATTTCTTTGGCTAAATGCCTTCGAGCATTATAAACAAATATAATTCGGTATTTATGTGACTCACAACTTACCCTTATTTATCGAGTACTTAGTTATTTAAAATTATTAACAAATTTTTAAAATCCATCAATACATTAAAGCATATTTTTTTCTTTCATAAAATGAAAAATAAGTGCGTAAACTTTAATATATGGTGAATGTTAATTTGAAAATGTATCTACAAAGTTCAGTAATAATGTTTTTCACGACCTATACAATGGATATGATGTCCGTTCTATTTTTTCTTGCACTTTTCACATTCTCTGGATGCTCTGCGGTTTAAATTCTTCGGACAATTTTCACGTTCTGTTAGTTCTCTTTCTTGCATCTTATGTTCGTGTTTTTGCTCTGAGTGCAAATATTATATTATTTTTGGTATCAACTTGGTGTTTTTGGTATTATTTATGGTAACAATCCTGGGAGAATTCATCTCATAATAGCACAAGGGGAATACGTTCCAACTTCCGTCTGCAATTCTCATGTGTGGCGATTCCTCGAAATTTCAGTAATGTTTTATTCTTATGAAAGTTGATCGTGCCTACTTCGAACGTACCACCGGAAACGGAGATTATCGTAAGGGATCCGTGGGCGTTGCACCGCGCGGTCGGCTCTACCTGTCAACGCGGGTTGTTCCCACTTTCCTCGCTAGATGCCATGACTACTGCGGGGAGTGAGTTCACCGATTGTATTCTCTACTCGCAAGGGAGAACTGCAGAACAGCACGCAAAGAATTAGCTTGTTTAGAATACTTTCTTTAACTTAGTATAAACGTTCTCGATATTATTAGGTGCTTTTTACTTTCATTGTATTATAATGTAGTTAGCACGTATGTAAAATACCCTCAAAAAGCCAAAATAATAAATTATTTCGAACTTGAAATTGCTACCGGTCGATCACAATGGAACGAATTCTCGTATTCATTATCCTCGCGCCCTCACGGACCGACCCCACTTTGCATGAGGCATGACGAGCGCCTGCACCTTCGAAGAACGAAGCTTCGCTGACGTCACGAGACGAATTTACACACAGTTTTGAAAACATCGATTGTTACGGTTAAACCACTAGTACGTAGCTCAGAATCTGAGTTGAGTAAACAGTTTTTGCTCTGGCCATAAGCAAAGAATATTTTAAATATAGAAAGGATTTTTCTGTGCTTTGCTTAGGGGAATGACTCATTCTCTTCATTCCATGGAATGCACGCCACTGATTCGTGATATTGCTCTAAATTATTTATCTTCGTATCTTAAACAACGATCTCAGAGAGTAGAAATACCTTACTGGAACGATGGGACATTTCATACACATCTTTCCGATTCATTGCAAATTTGCACAAGGGGTTCCGCAGGGTTCGAATTTTGCCTATTTATTTACAAATCAGTGTTTTTTGTCAAAGATTTACTCAAGCATGGGAACATATTTTCAGCTAATACCGATGTCTATAACTCTTAACACTCGACGTAGCGACGTATACATAACATTTTCATCAGGTGTCAGCATGAACTGTCCACTACAAATATTTCACTTACAACATATGCACATTTTTTGCAACACATTGCTAGACGCCGTTAAACGATTAAATTCGATAATTCGATAAACAAGTTTACTAATCAAATTTGTTCAAAGAATTGGTCGGGCCGACCGGGATTCGAACCCGGGCCTTCTGGTTTACGCCCAGCTGCTCTGACCACTAAGCTACCGAGTCAATCAACCCTTTGATCAGTTTTCACGTGCGCACTATCGCTCCTTTATATATATATATATATATATATATATATATATATAATAATTGTCACCATTGTTGTTACAAGTTTTGTTAATCATAATTTTTACAAGTTTAAGTACCAAGTAAAATCTTTTCTGTTATACATAACTGTTTCTGTAAATTTAGAGACTACACCGAGGGTTGTGTCTCGGGAGAGCAAAATGCGGAGCCACGAGTGTAACGAAGATAGCCGAGGAGGCCAACGAGCCGAGGGGAGTTGTGAGCGAGCCGATCGGACTTCCAGCGGGCCGAGCGGACTTCCATGGCGCGAAGCTTTGATTCGACATTTGTCAGAAATTTAAAGTTTTTTTATTTTACATTGGTCGCTAACGTAATTAACTAAACCGGAGGAACGAAAATGGAGTCTTTCCTGCAACGTATGAAGAACATTTACAAGCCAAATTACAAAAAATTAAGGTAAATATTCGTATAAAATGCGTTGGACAGACTCAAGGATGCTTAATGTTAACGCGAGGGCCGAAGGCCCGAGCCTTGTCAACTTGAAACTGCTTAGCGAAGCGCCACTTTCCACGGGAAAACGTCTGATTCAAGGAAGGAACTTCTGATTCAAACTCCAAACTAATGTAAATGACTTGTCTCGGGAAGGTACAAGCTCTCCGAGCGATCGGCTGTCTTCGTATACGTTCGTGGCTCCGCATTTTGCTCTCCCGAGACACAAGTCTACAACTCAAAAAGGAAAGTTATTAATTTGAACAACGAATTTAAATGTACTAATGACCATTTAGGCTTCATAATTCTAAACAACCTGAAATAAGTATTGTACCTCAGCTTCTGTGTCAACGTCCCTGTTGGCACATATTTCTTATTCATATTTCATATTTGGCGCCGTGGCGGGAGAGTGGTTGTTAATAACCATCTTTGGCCCTTTATTGCTAGCTCAGAATTTGCATTTTGAACGTACCGCGTCGGACTTATAAAAAATTCCCCCCAAACCGCGCGCAAGGCGCTAAAAGAGCGGGTATATAAATTCCTTTGTTTTCTGTCGAAATGGCATTCCGCCTAGTCTCTGGTCGTAATAGTTTCATCTGTCTTCGACAGGGGGCAGCACTTGCTGGGGTTCCGTCCCAGGCCCTTAGCAATTTAGCAAGGTTGGCATACCTGTCGCCTTTTAGAAAGACTTTCAAAGAGAAGCTATATTTTCGCGGGAACCTGCACATTGCATGAGCAAATTGGTGTAATACAGATTAAAGAAGGCATTGCTTTTCGTGTGAGACTCAGGTAACGGGTTGAACGATTTATTCCCTGATTGCTTATTTATTTATTATATTATCTTCTAATAAGAAGGGTATACTGTGTCTTTTCAGAGATCGCACGAGCGAACGAATATTTCGTCTCGCCGTAACCAACAAAAACTTATGAACGCTCTCCCAAAAATTGAAAATTAACCCAAATCTGAAAAAAGGAGCTATATCGCCGCCTTAACAGTCCCCATCTCGGTCAGATTTTTCGTCCAGTTTCTCTGATCCTTCGAGCAAATGCTGAGATGGCCCCTTGTTTTGCTTCAGGACGTCAATGTAACTTCAGTATCTGTGCAGTGCACATCTTGTAGAGTTCTGTGTGTAATAGTTATTCAAGTTATCGTTCTTGGGGCAGCAAGCTCCCCACGATTCCTTCACGAAGGACACGAAGAGGGATAATAGCCGAATTCTGTAGCTATTTTGCCTTTTCAAATAGTTATTACACAGGAGAATTTTATCTCTCAAATTCTTGCCAAAATTGCTAATTTCGTCTGCATATAGAATTGATTTAGGGTAGGGATCCCAGAATTTCAGAAAACATGCACAGAATACACTTCTCCCAGTAGCTCGTTACAAATTTTTAACTGTTTTTGACGTTAAATAAAATAAATAGAATGAACGTGAATCATGAATGAATGTCGGGACGGTAAGATGCTTAATGACAATACTTCTGAAGTTTGTGAAATCGACATTCGCCATGGTTCTGCATGTAAGGTGACGGTAAGTGACCAAGCGCTATTTGTAGAGAATAATAGCAATAATATAACAGTCCGCATTGTAATAAGTTAAAAGTATATGCGTGCCCCCCTGTGTAAATAAGTACCTCATTTGTTCGCGAACTGCGGTGCGTTGCCAAAGACTTCTGAGTTGAAAACAAGGAACATTGAGCATTCAATTAACAGCGCGTTGCCAGTACCCCACATCGTAACAATCACAAGTTAAATGCCCTCTCTCCCAAAGACCAAGTTCCCCATTGCCTCGGGGCCCCAAGAAACGATTTAATTACCCCCTTTCTCGTGAGTGAGCGCGCTCTACAGACGTTCTTGTTTAAATTTATGTCCCACTTTTGTCCCCGCGCTCTTGTCCCGGCTGTCCTCGCCGCCCGCCATCGTCCGAATCGGGGCACTCCACTGCGGGCAGAGCTGCTATTATTCCCGCCCGCGACGCCCCCCCCACCGCCTCCGCGCCGCCGCCAGCATGTTGTACCGAAACGCGGCGCGGAGTCTCTTACACCCTTTTCCTCTCACGACGCCATCCCTCTCTCTCTCTCTATCTCTCTCTCTCTCTCGGCTCTTCCCGCCTCCGCCGCTGTTCTGTTCCCGCCATTGTGCACGCTTCGCTCTTGTTCTCCCCCTCCCCCTTCCCCACCGTCGGCGCGTGCTCGCAGCTAGCATTGTCGCCGCCGCCACACTGCAACAATGCCCCCGATGACTTCCGGCGACGCAACAGACGAAGAACGATGGGCCCGCTATTGTTGGCGCATTCTGACGACATCAAGCAGCGCGCTGTGGCGGGCATTGTGGCCGCGTCGCTGCCCCCCCCCCCCTCGCCACCCCCCCTACGAATCGCGGCGGAAGCCCCCGCGAGGGGGGCGTGCCCTTCGCGTTGCGATTGTGTTTTATATCGAGTGGGAATGCGCTCGGGCAGACGAAACCTCGCCGCCTTTGTCCGCGCTCTCGAAAGGTTGGCGCCCAACGCAAACTCGTTGTTGTTGGGAACTTCAGTTACGTGGAATGACTCTTGTTCGGAAGAAGCGTCCTGCTTTCAGTTGAGTGTAATCGCATCGTTTTCCTTTCCGCTATTGTTGCGGCAACAGCCGGTCATCAGTCTTCATATTCTAAACAATATGTATTTACAGAAGATGCAGCACTTATTTGTGTTGGTATGACGTTTTTAAATTTTCATAATTGTCATTTTTGGCGCAATGAAAACGTACGTGGAATTCGTAAGCCGTGCTGCCATCCAATTAATTTCAATAAGTTAACATCAAAGTGTGAGTAGTTTAGTGATTTCGAGCAGATCATTATTCAGATAATCCTATGTATATTAAGCGGATTTGGCCATGTTCCTTTCCAGGTGGAACATGAGATCTGGCACACACCTACACATCAGCTAATGGGCTTCTCTCCTCCAAGTGTCCCTCCAGCTGGACATCGCCCTTGCCTAAGGCTCTTAAGATTCCGATTAGTGTCCTGTCATGTGATAGTGTTATCTGTGTAACTGTCTGTCCCAGGGGATGAATAACGATTTTTTTTGAGAATGGAAGATCGGGTGCTGTCCGTGGCGTGTTTGTATTTCGCTGACATTCGCCAGAAATTGGTTGGAGAGACTAATTGCGAGCCGCTAAAATTGGAGACAGTTGTTGGATTCAATCCAGCCGCGTTGCAATTGTCGAGAATCCGCCACTGTGGGGACACGAACTCTATTAGACCTCCCAGTCAACGACACAACCATTACGAAGGTTTGCAGCGACTCACAGTGTCGCATTTAGTCCAGTGTCCTTCCCCCTTTAGGTATCGGAATTCAAATCCAAGTCGAACCGCGATGTTTTCTCAGTGTTCCCTGTTAGGTATCTAATGATCTTTCGTCCCGCGACAGTGTATGCTCCCTTAGGCGCCCGCGATCGTGTTTTTTTTCAATAATAGCTGCCGCCGCTTCCCACTTACCCAATTATTGTCCGTTCTCCTCACTCTTGAAGTAAAGTCAAATAAAATACTTAAAGTTTCAACAAAAATAAAATATATTGTTCGTAAATCCTGAATGGTTAATCAATCGGTAAATTGCTACTTGCTCCGCTTTTGCGGATCTTGTTCCGTATTCTTGAACAACCGATTAATTATATCTAAAACCTTCTCCAAGGTTTCTACAATCTACTGATCTCTTGATTGACCGCTAATTGGATATTTAAACACGTAAACCACTTTAAATATGCGACTTTCTTTCAGACTTCTTTCTTTCAGACTTATTCGTTATGCGTCCATTTCTTACGAACTCAATCCAGCTTCTCCCAACTTGCATCCATAGCAACTCACTAGATACTTCAACTGTTCTATATTTTAACAGTTGATATAATGGTACCAAGTTCTTTATTTATATTTCGTAATATTCTCCCGTGCTCCATGCTTCTTATTTCACCCCTGCTACATAATTAATTACATCTTCATACTTCTAACGACGAAATCGTCCATACATTCCAGGTATTGTTCCAAGAAACTGGTCGTAAAAATGCACAATTCGAACGTTCGTCCGCTGTGGATGTTGGTGTATATATATATATATATATATATATATATATATATATATATATACATACACACATATATATCCATGAAAGTTGGCAATTCTACATGTTTTTCACTGATAAGGTTTATGTACTGTTAAATATGTTGTTACTCCACTACATGGCGCTGTAGAACAAAACTACTTACGTCAAATGCAACCCGCAACACATTCGGCAGGATTTTGAATCTATATCGTTAAATAACTGGTAAACGATACGTTCTATGGCCTTAAAAATTAAAATTTTAAGGCCCAATGCCTCAAAGAAGCATTTCTCACATGGTAATCTATAGAATAAAACCTTTTTGAACATTCTATTTCATATTTTCTGGTCCGGCGCTTCCCGATATTACCTCACCTGCTCAAAGATGTGCAGAATCTGCAATTACATGTGAACAAGAAGGCCAGAGCGTGGCAGAGACAGACAGACAGGGGCGGGGCGAGGGAGGGAGGGAGAGACGGTGAGAGGGTGATGGGAGGGGAAAGAAAGAGGGAGATGAAGGGCAGAACGACATCTGCCGGGTTTTCCTAGCGTTATTTACGGCGTATCGCAATGCGGAGTGCATACCCATCTCGCACGCGCGAGCCCCAACATCTCGCGCAACCGGTTGTAATCGCCGCGGCAGCGGTGGCCGTCGCGTGATTAGCATCCCGGGCGCACGCGCGCGTATGCGGCGGCGCTCGTTAAGCGCGCGCGTGGGCGCGTGTGCGTCGGCGAGCGGCGCCGCGACGCCGGAGAAAAACGCGCCAACGACCCGCCGAAGCGACGCCGTCCAGCGCGGCGCGGCGCGGCGCGGCGCGGGGCCCGCATGCGAACGCGCCCCAATGGCCCGCGCGCATTCGACGCAGACCACACGCGCCGGCGGCGGAGGGCGGCCGGATGCGTGAACGGCAAAGGTCGTTAGTCACATAAAGAAAGCTGCAAAATGACACCTGTTTCAGCGCTCTATCTGAATTTGGAGAGGTTCTACATCAATTTAAAAATTTTCGGGAACCCTATTTTGTAAAATTTTACGTGGCTCTGTTTCACAAACGGGTGGAGATATTTTACTCAAAACTTGTAGTTTTCTTATTCTTTATACATACTACTTTTGTGTCAAATTTTATCTAAATCTGAGATAGTGATGTAAAATGACTGTGTTGATTTAATATGATGTCACTGCAGTGCCTCTGGCTGGGAGGTCCTAGGTTCGAGTCCCCGCGGTGAAGGACACTAGCTACGTAGCTATGTCGAATTCAGTCGCTGTCTGGAGGTGTCTAGCGGCCGGCTGCTCTGATCGGTAGGTTTCCCTGGTTTCTCTGATCAACACCAGGCGAATGCCGGAGCAGTATTCCAACAAACGGGCTACAGACCGCGCGCGATCTTTCCTTCCTCTTCCCTGTCCTTTCCTCACCCCTTTCTTACACGCACACACGGAGGTACCTCCTCCTAAACCTCTGAGCCTCCTACGAATTGGCACCGTCCCTGTTCATTTAATGCCATATAAAGAACGCTTTGTTTTTTTTGTATATGTCTCTTATGATGAGACGGTGCTAAAATCGAATTGGCACAAGATACACTCTGTTCCGTAGAGTGCATGAATGGTACTATCTTCCTCGAGCAGACTATCTCGCGCTCAGGATGCCCCCGATGCCTTAGTATTTCGAACGTCTTTCCTCGTTGTTTCGCATATGGAGGGGCGGCGTACGCCGTTACCGTAAGGCCTACCCTCTTCTTCCTGAGCCCTTTTTCAGCGAACTCAGGAACTGTAACCTCTTGCGATTATTGTGAGCGCTCGACCTTTCAGAGCCGTTATCTTTATTTGTTTTATTATTTTTAGTTTGTTTTCAGTTTAATCTTCGTTATAACTTAATAAACACGATTACTGAAAAATTAAATTTTGCTGCCGAAAAATTTTATTTCAGAGATTACTAAACCAGTTTTAAAACGTCGCATCAATGTTTAAAAATATAGATGGCTTATGAGCGACGTATTATTAACATCGATGTTTTAGTTTTGGACATCGATAATTGGTACCATCGATGTTTTTGTTGTCGATGTTGCATCACTACAATTCCGTACCGGCCGCCATTGCCCTGAGCCGTCACAGGCGGGGAGGCGGAAGGGGGCGGGGCGAAGGGTGGGGATGCCGTCGGAGGCTGCGAATTAACATCAGGAGATAGAATAGAATATTTATTTTGCTACTTAGGAATACATAGAATATTTCCGGTGGTAGCGTTTTCTCAGTAGTTACAAATACAGAAAAGACACAATCAAACAAACATTATAATATTTATATATTACTTAATAAAATTTTGCAAAATTAATATATTAATCATATCATGCTAAGCTGACCTAATATAAAATAACAATAATAATACAAAAACTTTAATGCTAAGATATTCTAAAAAATTACAATTTATTTAATTTAATTAAAAAAATTGACATTCTGATGGAAAGTCTTCAGCACTGTTGCAGGTAGTTAGTTCCAATTTTGTATTTCTCTGTTTACAAATGAGAATAAATACATCTGTTCTCTGTTTTCGTGGCCGAATTTTGGACCCATGATCCTTCCGCGCGACTTATGTTGGTTTTGATAATATAGCCCGCACTTCTCCCACGGACCTCTTTTGACTTGAATAACGCACAAAGACGCGATTTCTCTCTGCGTTTTTACGAAGGTTCCCGCGATATAAATTCAGAACTAGAACGTCCTCTCCCAACAAATTTTGCGGCCTGTTTTTGTACCTTTTCGAGAGACTTTATTTGCCCTAAACGATATGGGTCCCAACAGGTGGAGGGGACCAGCGAGAGATCAGGGCTCATTCCATATTAAATCAACACAGTTTTAATTAAAATTTTACCTCACCATTTTATATTCCTGCAAAATGACACCTGTTAAAGCTATCTTAATTTGCAGAAGTTCTACATTAATTTAAAAATTTTCGGGAACCCAAGTTTGTAAAATTTTACAGGGCTGTATTTCACAAACATGTGGAAATATGTTACACAAAATTTGTAGTTTTCTTATTCTTTATTCATACTACCTATGTGTCAAATTTCATCTGAATCTGAGTTGGTGATGTAAAATGACTATGTTGATTATATACGCAATGACCCTCAGGCAAGGTGAGTAGTGAGGTTGGCAGGACGGCGGGAGCGGCGTCAACAGAGGTGTACCTCCTGCGGGGGATACTACTCCACACGTGATCTTGTTCTACCAGGGGGCACATGTCCCCTGGGCTGGTCCCTGAGTTTTTCCTCTTACCCTAAAACGCCGAGTACGCCGCCAGGCTGATAACCGGATCCCGCTGTTGATCCTCACGGCAACCTCCCCATTCGATGCCTGGGTTGGGGGTTGCCCTGCCAGCTCAGAGCTTGTAGCTTTCCAGGCTAGTACCCGAGTCTAAACAAAGCGCCACTGACATGCGTCGGTCCATGTCCCTCCTCTTTGCCCGGAGCATCGGGCCACCGCCACGACGAAGCCAAGCGTCATCAGGGTTGTAGGGTTTCATTGCAGCGTCATCGGAGGGTTGGTGGGGCGGGAAGCGACGAAGCCAAAGCAGGGGGCGTGGGCGGTGCCGGGGGTGGGGTGGCCTCGTGGGAGCGAAGGCCGGGGGCAGCAGGGACTGCGTTGAGGCGGCGCGGGGGCGCGTGTGGGTCGGGGAGAAATGCTGGCGGCGGGGCGGGCATTGCAGAGTGGCCTTGGTGGTACTGTATACAGCGATTTTTCTAACTCTGCCTCTGAAGGCCCGTCTTCGCGATGGAAAATGTCACGGTATTTCGCGTCTTTCTCAGTGACTTCTAGCGGCGCGATCGAGAAAGACGCGAAATGCCGTGTGACATTTCATCGTAGCTTGAGAGGCAGCGTTAGAAAAATCGTACTATAGGGTCCAAGTGGTAGGGTGACGGGAGCGTCCTTGGGAAGGGGGAGGCGGGGAGGACGAACGGTGGGACGCCAGTGGCCATTTCGTCTTTCCGACAGCATTAAAAGCCACTGCCATTAGTTCCATAAATATAGAGCGAGTTGTATCCTAGAAGATGGCGGAGGGTGGGGTTGCAGGAGTTAGCAGGATTGTCGGAGGGGTTGTGTTGGAAGCGAAGGCGGTGTTGGAGAAAGAGAAAGTGTTGGTGGAAAGGACGATGTTGGTGGATGAAGCAAGAGTTGGCGAATGGGCAGTGTTGGCGACGAGGCTGGGGTTGGAGGACTTAGCAGGATTGACGGAGGGTCGGTGTTGGCTGCGAGGGCAGTGTTGAAGGACACCGATCGGGTTGTCGGAGGCACTGTATTGGATGGGATGGCAGTGTTGGAGGAGGGAGAAGTATTGGCGGAGGAGCGGTGATGGCGGGGAGGGCGGAGATGGAGGAGAGCGCAGGGTTGGTGGAGGGAAGTGTTGGCTGCGAGGTCAGTACTGGAGGAAGGAGCAGGGTTGGCGGAGGGCGGTGTTGGCTGCGAGGTCAGCACTGGAGGAAGGAGCAGGGTTGGCGGATGGGCAGTGTTGGCTGCGAGGTCAGTACTGGAGGAAGGAGCAGGGTTGGCGGATGGGCAGTGTTGGCTGCGAGGTCAGTACTGGAGGAAGGAGCAGGGTTGGCGGATGGGCAGTGTTGGCTGCGAGGTCAGTACTGGAGGAAGGAGCAGGGTTGGCGGTGGGCGGTGTTGGATGCGGGAAAAGCGCCGTCCGCGAGGGCGGTGTGTGGACGGGGCGAGTGCAGTGCGCCGGCGGCGTGGTTAGTGCCGTGGCTGGGCCCGCGGACGGGGGCGGGGCGGGGCGGGGCGCTGCTTTATTGTTTCGATAATGGCGCTGCCGCTAATTTCCTGGCGCCACCGCGCAATTAGCAGACAGCTGGGCGGCTTCCGCCTTCGATGCCGCCCCCACCCCATCCCCGCCCGGCGAGCGAAGGGCGCTGCGCGACGCGCCCTCACGCACACGGCACGGTGGAATGCAAGGAAAAATGGCGCTGCGTCGAAGCAAGAGAGGTAGGTGCACATTTATGCAGTGCCGTGTTGATACACGCGTCCAAAGGGCCAGGTTGAGGGCCCCAATGCTCAAAGGACTCCAATAGGTCCCTAAAATTATTTAATACCAATTCTCTCAAAGTCCTCTGATGCTCAAGGGCCCCCGATAGGTGTCTAACAAATATTTAATACCAATTCTCTCAAGGTGGCCTAATGCTCAAGGGCCTCCAATAGGTCCCTAAAATTATTTAATACCAATTCTCTCAAGGTCCCCTAATGCTGAAGGGCCGCGATAGGTCCCTAAAAATTATTTAATACCAATTCTCTCTATGTACCCTAATGCTCAAGGGCCCCCAATAGGTCCCTAAAATTATTTAATACCCCGAAATGCTCAAAGTCCTCGAGTGCTCCCATGGTCCTCCAATGCCCAAGGTCCCCCGATAGGGTTCTAAAAATTATTTAATATCAACTTTTTCAAAAAATAAAATAAAAAACGTATCCAAAATGTGTATGATTAAACAATTCGCAAAAAATGAGTGGTGTGTCGCAACAATTTGCAAAAAAAATGGTGGGCAACTGAGATGTGTGTCGCACGTCATTGACCGGGAGACATGTTTCAGTGCATCAACCTGATGTCACTGCAGTCCCTCTGACCGGAAGGTCCTAGGCTCCAGTCCCGACGGCGGCAGGATTTTTGACATTAGATTGTCAGCTAGGTCGAGTTCAGCCGCTGTCTGGAGGAGAATTCTAGCGGCCGGCTGCTCTGATCGGTAGTTTTCCGTGGTTTCTCCGATCAACACCAGGCTAATGCCCGAGCAGTACCCTAACAAACGGGCCACGGACCGTGCGCGAATCTTTCCTTCCTCTTCCTTGTCCTATCCTCTCGTCTTACACACACTTACACTAACATGTACTACACTACCACACATGCCGAGAGACCGATCGGGAGCTTACAGCTTGTCTCAGCTGGGACGGTGCCCCGTTGGTGAGAGATACCTGGTTGAAGGGAAAATCCCGCTAGTCGGACGGTAGGTCGGTGCCAGATCTCGCCATCCAGCGGGGAAAAGATCATCGCCACCTCCAGAGAAAAAACATGCACGGCACTTACGAGACTAATGGCCTAAGTAGTTGACGCGCCCGGAAACAGGAATCAATCAATCGCACATCATTGGTTAATATTTATAATGTGGAATGTTGCTGGTTGATGCGAGAATGTCACTCAGTGATGAGAATTTAGTGTTCTGCAGAAAACTTGTTTTTCTAGTCTTTTTCAATGTAATTGTAAATCTGTTATTTTACTTGATTACTTATACATGCATATCTTAAATTTTGTGTGTGAATAATTTTAAATTGAAACGCTAAGAAATACTTTCAAAATATTAAAAATATACAAAATACAACATAAATTGATATGATTTTCCCTTCATATTTCAGCATCAAAATGAGGTTGTTAAAGGTGGCCCCCAAATTAACCTAGACCCACGGGCCCCCCATAATGTTAAAACGACCCTGCATTTGTGTTGTTCATACATAAACGGTATTGTTTGCCACCAGTTGTACGTTTTTGTAGTGACTCTTTAACAGCACCAGACGTTGAATGCACCTCTAACTCTCTTGAGAGCTAGGTAAAATAATATGTTTCGAAATTAACTATGAATTTGTTTGAAGGTTGAGATAGTATTTCTCGCCGAAACGTAGCGATATGTTGTTGAATAAAATAATGAAGAGCTGATGTACAATTAATGCCAGAAAAATCAAGGAAGCATTATGAACAATGATATACAACATTTATGGAATGGAGAAAGAGTAGTAGGGTGAATTCTTTTATCGTTTTCTTGGCTTTCTTTACAAAACTTTCTCAACAGCAATAATCATTAACTTTGTCAGAAAATGACTTCAGAATTATTATGTATCTTATATTAGAACACTGATGTAGGTAATCCTTATACTTGAGTTTCAAATAAAACAATATCTGTTCGAAACCTATTCTGAATATTTCAAGGTCGAAGATAAAGTATAGTCTACTTGCGTAGAATGGTTATTATGCACTCGTATAAATTACGTCACTCGCTCCTACTTCGCTCGTGTCGTAACCATCAGCTCGTGCAAAATAGCCATCATTATGCCTTTGTTGAAGAACATACTATTCTAGCCAGAGTAAACGATATGAAAATATATCAACCGCCTTCTTACCACCTAAAGAATCGTCTTGTCAGAACAAGTTATATTTCTACAGAAATTCCATTTTCCACTAAACAGAAAATACGGCGTGATTTCTAAGAATGCTCACTCGCTTTGGGCACCCTGAAATCTCGTGAAAGGAAGCCTGCAACGCCTGGTATGTGGTAGCGCCCAACGAAAAACGAACTAAAGAGCACACACGCACATTTCATATGCCACTCGCTGTTCAGCTGCAGAAGTATATAAGCTATCGCGAATACGCCTGTTCTTTATAAAAATCTCTTTCAGCAGTCCAAGCACTTCCCTTTGACATATAATTCAATCTACTTTGCTTTTTGATACGTTTTTGCCCGGGCGTGTGGACCGAAGTAGGCAAAGAGGATACTTGAGGAATATTTTAAAATTCTCCGTTCGGAATCAATTTTGGCGCGCTGATAGAGCGCGCCGTGGTCGCGAGGTTTCTTCCATCAGCGCGTCAAAGGCGCCGAGATTGAACGACGCCGCAGTGGGGGGGCGCAGGGGGGGCGCCGTCTTCGCTGCAGTTGGGTGAGGGGGCAAGGGTGAGGCGGGGGCGGGAGAGAGGGGGAGTGAGTGCGGATGAGGTCGAAGTGCACATTTGGCAGTCGGAGTGAGGGCGGAGTGAAGGCGATGCGTGGACGCGGCGAGAATGGGGAGAGGGCGGTGAAGGCTGAGTAAAGGCGGGGTGAGGGCAGTTGAAGGGCCAGGTGAGTGACGGCTGAGGACGGGGTATGGGTGAGGGAGAAGACAGGTTATTGTGGGGGCGTGGGAGAGTGGAGTGGGTGCAGATGAGGTGGAAGTGCACATTAAGCAGTCGGAGTGAGGGCGGAGTGAAGGTGATGCGTAGACGCGGCGAGAAAGGGGGGAGGGCGGTGTGAAGGCTGTGTGAAGGCGGGGTGAGGGCAGTTGCAGGGCCAGGCGAGTGACGGCTGAGGACGGGGTATGGGTGAGGGAGAAGACAGGTTATTGTGGGGGCGTGGGAGAGTGGAGTATGTGCAGATGAGGTCGAAGTGCACATTAGGCAGCCGGAGGGGACGGCGGAGTGAAGGTGATGCGTAGACGCGGCGAGAATGGGGAGAGGGCGATGTGAAGGCTGGGTGAAGGCAAGGTGAGGGCAGTTCAAGGGCCAGGTGGATGGCGGATGAGGACGGGGTAAGGGTGAGGAAGGGGTGAAAGAGAGGTGGGGTGGGCGAGGGGCGTGAGAGAATGGAGTGAGTGCGGATGAGGTCGAAGTGCACATTTGGCAGTCGGAGTGAGGGCGGAGTGAAGGTGATGCGTAGACGCGGCGAAAATGGGGAGAGGGCGGTGTGAAGGCTGGGTGAAGGCGGGGTGAGGGCAGTTGAAGGGCCAGGTGAGAGGCGGATGAGGATGGGGTAAGGGTGAGAAGCGGGTGGGGAGAGTGAGGGGTATAGTGGGTCTGATGGAGGAGGGACGAAAATAAGGGTCATCCTATTTATTTATCAACTTTTCAAAAGTTGATCTCCAAATCCCTTATTTCATTCCAATAAAAAGAACTATCCTTGCAAAATTGTAACTCAATCAAACTATTCGAAGGCGACCCGAGACTATCATGAAGTTTTGAATGTGTGCTGTATGAATTTTGCTGTTTTTAATTCTTGTTATATGGTTAACTATACTTACAGTTATTGTTAAAAACGTTGCATAATTCGGTGTCAAACTAATTCAGGATTGTAAGACCCTCACAAAAGAAGAAAGTGTCGTACAATTTATTTACAAATGTTACCGAAGATCGTAAGAAATACTCAACTGCTACTAGTATATATCCTCTTTTAGGAAAACATTATGTTCAAAAAGTGTTTTAATTCTTCATGAATAACTGTTAAAAATAAACGTGTGGTTCTGTTATAGGCATAGCAGTGTGTTATAGGCACAGGCGTAGTGTACTTTTTGTGACATTGTGTCTTGTACTTCATCCTGAAGAACAGAACTCCCCTTCATGGAGAGAAAACATCTACTACAAAAATCAACCATAAAAGTGCGACCCTCCGAACCAGCGATCAACTCCAGGAATGACGAAATCTGAAAATTTTCCATTCTTTACAATGGTAAATATTCTTCTAATACCTATCGTTGTTAATTGCTTACATAAATAGCATTGAATATAGGACGCAATAGAGGTACTTTTGTCTATATTTTTATCTACAAACAAAAAAGAAATGGAGTTTGGGCATTATTAAAAGGAATGAATAAAAAATAAACCGACTTTCAATTTGCAAATTTCAAGAGAACAACGAGGCATCGCTTCAGTAGACCTCAGTAGACCTTCAGTTAACTTCACTACTCCCGATTGGTCTGACAACGTATGTGGTGGTGTAGTGAATGGAAGTGAAGTGTGAGGGTGCGTGTAAAGGGCAATGAGGAGCATGGATGAGGGCGGAAAGATCGCGCGCGGTCCGTGGGCCGGTCTCCGGCATACGTCTAGTATTCATCAGAGAAACCACGAGAATATACCGACCGGAGCTGGCGGCCGCTAGAATTCTCCAATCACCTCCTCCTCCTTGAATTCGACCTAGCGTCGAAAATCTTGCACCTCTGGCAGTCGATCCCTACAGAAGCTCCCGGTCAACGATGCTGCAGCCACAGCTGTTTCCGCTGAGCCTTCTCGGCCGGAGCACTTCGCGGAAGGCGGAGGGAGGCGCATTGCTGGGAGCGCGTGGGCGGGGCGGGGCTGGACGGGCCGGGGAAGGGCGGGGCGGAATGGGTGAGTAGGAGCGCAGCGGGGCGGGGAGGAGCGAGGAGGGACGGGGAGGAGAAGGATGAAGGGAGGAGTGGTGGGACGAGTCGGAGTGGGGCGGGGAGGAGCGAGCGACGGGGGCGGGGAGGGTCTTGGCGGGCTGGAGAGGGACGAGGCGGAACGGGAAGGACGGGACGGAGCGAGGCGGGGCGGGACAGGACGAGGCAGGACGGACGGGACGGGCAGGGAGTGGGGATGGGAGGGGCGGGGCGCGGCGAGACGAGTAGGGGCGGAGCGGGGAGGAGCGAGTGACGAGGCGCGGGTGGGGTGGGACGGGGCGGGGCGGTGTGAGGCGGGATGGAGCGAGGCGGAACGGGACGGGACGAGACGAGACGAGACGGGACGGGGCGGGGCGGGGCAGGGGAGGGGCGCGGACGGGGCTTCACCACCGCCATAGGCCACTGCGCTCCTATTAGCGCAGCCGTGGGGCATTGTGTCAGCGGGAACACGCGCGCGCCCTCCCCGACCGCGGCAGCCCCACGAACTACCGCAACCGCGGCTCCGATGCGACGGGCTCTGTGCTTCATTACGCCTTTGCCCGTGCACGATGGAAATCAGCGAATAATGTGCTCAGATAGAAAAATCCATTACGATTTGAGGTTTCAATTTGGTTTTTCAAGAAATCGCTGTTCAAGTGGTTAGGCGAGAGTACATATGGCCTGAAGGTCGCTTCAAATTCATACATGGTGGTAACATATTTACTCTAACGTACGAGATATATCTTTTTTTTGAATTTGCATATTTCAAACTCAATAAGGTTACCACCATTATTTTGTACCCGACATGTTACTACCATTATTTTCTACCCGATGCAATACGAGTATGAATTATTCGTATTTGTTTGCATTATAATTACAACAATACTATGAGATATTTGATTTAAAAGAAATGTTTGCAAACACGCTCGAGGAAGGAAAGATCGCGCGCAGTCCTTGGCCCGTTTGTTAGGGTACTGCTCCGGCATTCGTCTGGTGTTGATCGGAGAAATCACGGATAGCTACCGATCAGAGCCAGCGGCCGCTAGAATTCTCCTCCAGACAGCGACTGGATTCGTCCTAGCTGACAAGCCAGTGACGAAAATCCTGCCGCCGTGGGGAGGGGAATCGTAGGGCCTCTCGGTCAGAGGGACTGCAGTGACATCAGTTGAAGCATTGAGCCTCCTCTCTGGACTGTGTTGTTGGGAAACAAAATCAGCCCCTGTCCATAATTATTGTCTCAAAAGTTAGAGTGATCTCAACATTTACAGTCACCTGCTAACAGATTTGTATCTAAATTTGTCATCAGTGGCAGATGCTAAAGTGGAAAACGAAAACACTGACAGTGATGATAGCAATGACGAAGATCAGATAATATTCCAAATTGATTAAGAGCATTAACTTCTTGCATTATTCCTGCAAATATTGTAATATTACTGCCCCAAATAAATAATTTTGATATACAAATAATTCAATTTTTTGAAAAAAAAAAAAAAAACAAAAAAAAAAAACCATACTCCATACACAATACCATTTTATCCAATACATTTCACAATATAGGTTAAAGTTGAACTTTACTCAAGCATTCATTAGTATTTACAATAGCTTTAGAAAGAACACCACAGTTTTCATGCTTCAAATGTCTACCAATTTCGTCAGGGAACTTTTTTCGCTCAACTGAAAAATCGTGTTTTTCGAATATGGTTGTTTTTGAAAATGAAAACAACCCTTCAAATATAGTTTATTGATAAAGATAAATCTTAATGTTATGTTAAGTTTGATCATCTCATAATCAGCTATGACCACAGCTTTTGTCCATTTACTTGTACATTCATGATAAAATATTTTCTTGAACAGCAACCAAAGATTATGTACATCACCTGTAGAAAACCTAAACCAAGAGTTGAAACGTCGTGAACATAAGATACGTATTGCCTGATGAATTTTGTCGATTTTCGGTACATTATGTTAATGAATGGTATTTGTTGCTGTGCCTCCCAAAGTGAACAAACATAATGTTACTGAACTGATCAGTTCAGAACAAATAATTCTCTAATTATTTAAATGACTTAATTGGTGTGCTTATAGATATTTATGAATTTTCGTTCGCAAAAGGATAGATGTTGTATCCTTTTAATGAAGGAAGTTTGCTCTTACTGGAAAATATTTCACTTGTGGCGCGGCTGTGCGCTCTGGTGGAGGAATTGGCTGTCGACCAATCAAAATCACGGCAGGTACCGAGTGAAGGTCACGTCGCCGGTCACCGCCAACGGCCGCGCTGCTCACTCGCTGGCGGAGTGCTGGTGCGGGAAGATGGGAGTCCACTGTGGAATGGTTTCCTTTCGAGTGTTATTCTTCGGGGAGTCTTGTGTTTTGTTTGTGTGTGTCTTGCATTATCGTCTAAATAGTGCCTCAACCTTTGCTTGCTTTGCGGTCAACATGCCTGTATTTAGCTACCATGCGGCTTAAGGTAAGTTGCGATTAGATGTAAATAACTACTGTAATAACTCTGTAGGCCGAACAAACAAAAAATCAATAATAACAATAACTGTTCCTGTTATTTGTAAAGTTAATATTACGGATAAAATGAACGTGTATTCATATAATGATTGCTTTACTCCAAAGGTATCTGATATTTTATAATGAAACATACGTTAGTATGTCAATAAATAAATAGCGTTAATTAATACGAATAAATGTTACTAATCACACAACGCATATCAAAATTACATAAAGAAGTACCTATTAATGATTGTTTGTACAGAAGAGTGAAATCTCATCAGTAAAATTTAAAGGGAGACCAGATATGTGGGGTTGTAGTTAGGATCCATGAAGTGAATCAAAACTAAAGCAACGACAGAGAGATTCTGTTGCAATGAAACAGGATATGTATTGCAATAGAATTTTTAATGTACAAATCGCAATATCATAACTTTGTTGCACCTTTCTTAAGTTTTCTTTAAATTGATGGTGCTTTTGTTTGATACACTGCTTTTTCTTGTATCTGGTTTTTAGTGAAGGCTAATATTAATCCCCAAACACAATTTTGTGAAAAACAATGATATTTGGGCTAAGTTCGGATTCTTGGTTACGATGTGCGTAGAATAATTACTTAAATTTGATAATATGATTAATGCACCTTGAAGCCAGAGACAACGCAAATGATATTAACCATGCGAAATATGTTTTCCGTAGAGAAAAATAACTTGTCAACTTATTATTAACATTCATATATTTCTCACTTTGTTCGAATATATATAATACTACATTATGAAACGATGATGTAAAGGTGGGTATTAATACACGAGTGTGATATTACGATACGAGCGATTATCGCAAACTTCACACGAGTGTATTAATACTTTAACATTGTGTATTAATACTTTTACATTGAATCATTTCGTGATAGTTGACACACAGGATTCAACCAAGGTCACCTAGCACTCCCCTTGCATTCTGCTACTGGTGGCAGTGGCTATCAGCCCGCCTGCGAGGGTGTACTGCGCTAGTCAAATAGGATCAAAGTGAAATTACGATCCAATTTATTTTAAATAATATTCTACGAAAAAATGCTATTAATAAGGAAATTAAAACTGAAAAGCATAATATAATATTACCATTCTCAATGGTTAATTATCGATTCTGGGCTGGTAAACTTCTCTGTGGTTGGTGAAGAACCTGAGAAAATGAAATCTGTATTTAAATGAGTATCACTATGCAAATGGGTCGCAGCCTGAAATGATAGCATTATACAATGGGAGTAGAAAAAGGTCATTTGTAAATAGAACACACTGCATTGCTTCAACATCTTTCTGTTGAAGTAAAGAACGTGGTACAACTTCAGGAAGCTTCGTTGCAACGTTTCTTGAAGGCAAATTCGACCGATGTGGTGAAGGCCGGTGAAGGCTGCAACACTGCCTTGTGACTTGGTGGCCGCTGCGCAGCCCAGTGTCGTGTCACCAACTTCTGACAATGAGTACTTTACTTATGCGCCGCTCTTCATACTCTTGGTACTTTTACTTTCCCATCAAATACTCAAATAAGTAGTTTCTTTGAATATGACTTCTCAAGATCTATTTTCATGTAAAAAAAGTTACGCTATTTTTTTGTGTGACAGCATTATAAATTTCTAAGAGAATCAAACTTAATTTTGCAAACAACTTTCCTGTGGTGTCTCGGGTAGTTATCGACCGTCCTTACTGATCTGCTTTAGACAGTAATTTTATTGTTTTAAATGTGATATAATGTATTCAAATTACCCACAACATTTATAGAGATAATTGTGAATGAAGTAGAATAGTAGTTATATGCAATTAGTTTATAATGTTAAGCTTTATTGCATGTGTACATGTTTTGAAAACGAGCGACGTTAGGAGCGAGTTTTCAGATTTGTACGAATGCAAGAAAGCAACACTATAAACGAAGTGCATACGCTATTTTTTTGTGTGACTGCATCATAAATTTCTAAGAGAATCAAACTTCTACCTCTCCCCGATTCTCTCGCTGCGATTGGCTGAATGTGTGACGACGCAATCATTCGTGCCAAAAAATCTAATACATCATCATTTGTGCCGTAAAACGCCCGATTATGAACGATTTCTTGCAGCAGAGAAGGTCGTTTATAATGCTGAAACACAAAAAATAAATAATTTCAACATCCTTCTGCGTAGATAAGGTGACTGAACTCTTGCGAAGTTCGATGGACATATTTCCTATATATATATATATATATATATATATATATATATATATATATATTGTGATATACCAGAATATGATAGATTTTATTTAATGATGTTAGCTATAAATGGGTATACAATATGGCGGTATATGTGGCCTTAGCAACGTCAGCGCAGAGGTTGGCAAGGTCAACAAACTATACACGGGCCTTGATGACGTCAGGACGCCGGCTAGATGGTTGAAGAACATAAGATGTAATTGGTGCAAAAACGAATGACTGACGGAGGTCGCGGCTACTCGGATTCGTAAGAGACGTACGGGTTGGCTATTAAAGATCAGATAGTCTAATGTTGCCGCCGTGTTTTGAAAAAATAGAAGGATGGACGCCTACCGAGCCATAAAGGGTTTAAAAATGCATTAAACAGACATTCTGACTCGGGTGTCGTGGAGTGAAGATCGTACATTCCGACTTTGGGTGTCGTGGAGTGAAGATCGTACATTCTGACTTGGGTGTCGTGGAGTGAAGATCGTACATTCTGACTCTGGGTGCCGTAGCGTAAAGATCGTTTGTAGACAATATAGTGGGAAAGTGAGACTTGTATAGTTTTCTTGTGAGAGAAGTGATAGTTTGTTTCCGGACTTTGAAAATAATTTACCAGAAGTGATTTCGCGGAGGACTTGTTCAGATTTTCGGAACATTGCAGTTGGACTTCAATAGTTTACATAACCAGTAGGAGAGACTAGGAACCGGGGAGCGTCGGATAAGAACTAACAAATAGTTTAGGCAGTGTGGACTGGACGTGTCAGCAGCGGCGCAAGACTGAAGAAAGAAGCGGAACTTGGAATTAACAACGGCCAAGTGAGAAGCGACCACGGAGCGTTGGCATGCAAAAACGGTAAAAAACAATACTGCAGTATAAAAGAGATAATTTATTTAAAAAAGGGTCATGACCATCAAATTAATTGTTTTTAATTTAAAGTTAAATAAATTGTTGAATTTTGTTCTTTGGAAATGAAAAGAGTTTCATTTGTCAATCATAATTGTTAATTAGTTGGAAGCATAATTATTACATTTCAGATTCCACGCCATACTGTATAGTTGGCAGATCAGGTAATCGGCTATCGAGGCGATAGCGAGTATTTGTATCCGGATCCATCGACCCAAGCTAGCTGGATTTTTATATAATTTTGTTAAAATTAGATAGAAAAACTTTGGTAGTAATTCATGTAACCTGTTTCTGGCGCCCCAAACCTTAATAAATTCGGAACAGGACATAATTACAGCCACAATCTTGATGAGACGTGAGAAAGGTATATTTCAATATATATACAGTGTGGCCCACCTAAGATGTTCCCTTCAATTTTCTCCTGAACCGTTGTAGATACTGAGATGCGGTTTTCACTAAAACTACTATATGCAAGGGGCACATATAATCATGCATAATATTATTCTATTGCATTTTTTATTGCAGAGATATTGACCCAACTTCGTTTTTTAAATGGAACCGTATAGATTTTTTAGCTCATCATAACAAGCGTGAAGAGACGAGTTCATAAATATGCATATCGCCAATATGTTACATAACAAAATTTTCGAAAATTAAGCGTTTTAAAGACGCACTTCGACTGCTGGTTTCCGTAATATGCACGAGAAATTCCGTGGTATGGGCGAGGCCATTCTCTTCCCTTGCGTCGACCCTGCGGTAAATGTAGTGATGCAATGTGCAAAGGAGCTCCACAAAAACCCGCGATTTGCTCTTTAAGACTACATTCTCTCAGCCCTGGAGACAATGTATTCTCCCATAGCCATGTCCTGAGCAAATCTGTACGCCATAAAGTACTATTTTTAATTCATGAAATACTACAAGATTTGAGAAAATATTTGAATTATTAACCTTAGCGAAAGCAAGGGAAGATTGGAGAGTGAACATGTTTTGAATTAATACATGCGTGTGCTGTCACAAACAAAACGTTTACTTTTTGAAAGACTGAAAACCTCAGCCGGTACAAAAATATCGTGTAAATAAAAGTAAGAAAATACTTTAAAATACAGAAACAAAAGGTATGCAATTCTAGAAATTCTAGATTCAATTCTAGAAATAGCTTGGTTTATAACATGTACTCAACATGTGTACCATCAATGGATATACTCATTTGAAGACACTTATAATGAGACCTTCGAACAGAATTTAGAGTTTTACGTGAAATGGCATGACAAGATGCTGTAATGAGGCGCCTGAGATCTTCAGATGTTGTTGGTACTTGTGAGTAAACTTCGTTCTTTATCGTTCCCCATAGAAAATACTCCATGGGCGTAAGATCAGGTGACCTTGCCGGCCAGTTTACTACAGCACCGCGCCCGCAGGGTCGACGCAACGAAAGGGAATGGCCTCGCCGCATATCACCCGGAATTTCTCGTTCAGATTACGGAAACCAGCAGTCGAAGTGCGTCTTTAAAATTCTTATTTCTCGAAAATTTTGTTATGTAACATATGGCGATATGCATATTTATGAACTCGTCTCTTCATGCTTGTTATGATGAGCTAAAAAAATCTATAGGGTTCCATTTAAAAAAACGAAGTTGGGTCAATATCTCTGCAATAAAAAATGCAATAGAATAATATTATGCATATATATATATATATATATATATATATATATATATATATATATATATATATATATACGTTTAACGTTAAGAGCGTCGTCGTGCGCTGCTACTCCCGGATATCCTGCTTACTTGATTGGTCACGGATTCCGGGCTTGTCGAGGGCTAAGGTTATTAGTCTCATAAGTGTAGTGAATGGTTTTTTCGCGGGAAGTACAGGTGATCTTACCCTGCTGGATGAAGAGATCTGCGCCACCTACCGTCGACTAGCGGAGTTTCCCCAACCAGGAATCTTCCGCCAGCGGGGCACCGCCCCAGCTGAGGCAAGCTCTAAGCTTCTGACCGGTCTCCCGGTATGTGTGATAGTGCAGTGCATGTAATTGTGAGGGGTTAATATAGGACAAGGAAGAGGAAGGAATGATCGCGCGGGTCTGTGTCCCGTTTGTTAGGGTACTATTCCGGCATTCGCCTGAGCTGATAGGTGAAGCCACAGAAAACTACCGACCAGAGCAGCCAGCTGCTATATTCTCCTCCAGATAGCTACTATATTCGACCTATGTAGTAGAGCTGGCATGCTGAGCCTCGCCTCGCAGTAATTGGATCGGAGCTCGCGATTCCAGCGCTTATTTCCGGTTCAACCGACGGAGGGAAAAACGGAATCGCAGGAACCGGAGGTCCAGTTGTACCACGGTGTAAGACAGGTGTGTTCACTCCCAGTCTAAAACTGAAGCTTATGTGAGGCTCGTTCTCACAGTTCTCGCATGTAAGTGCTGCGATCTTTGGGTCTCATTTGGGCAAGGTCGTGATTGGTCGTGATCCATTCGACAGCTCTGTGGCCAGCTGATTACTTATTAAGTATCAAGTCAGCGATTTGTCGCTTCGCGATGGAATTGGTAAATTCCAAAGCGAACAGTTACGAAAATGGTTGGGAAATATTATATAAAACTGTGTAATAACCACAGTTTAAGATGTCATCTTAAGATGCATATCTTACACCGCGACCCAAACCGATCGTGCGCACCATAAGGACAAGCGAGGAACTAGCCTCAAACTGGTTTCAGAAAATTGCCCCAAAGGCTAACACACCTATATATCTTACACCGTGGGTTGTACTCGTTCACGCGCGAGACCCTTCAGATTACTGGGTCAATCGAATTGTGCATACGTATCTGTTACCTATCGGACTGAGCTTGATGTGTGACACGTGGGAAATAAAATGCCATGCAATTTAGACGTTGCATTTGTGTGCTTTCGTTCTCCAGTTTACATTTTTTTACTACATTGTAATGATAACTATAATAATAGGAAGAAATAAAAGAAGTCGCATGGTACAGCACAAGTCATAAATAACAAGTTGAATTATATACTTTTACTTTATATTACTAAATGTTATTTTATGATATTTAATAGCTTATAGCATAAGTGCTAGGAATCGTATCCTGAGTGAGGATATCATATCCTCAAATAAAGGCCATGGAGTTGCTTAGAAGACAATTTTCGAAAGCTCTACGGGCAACGAGAGCCACATCGCCTCAGAAGGTTATTTTTTCATGCTACATTGAATGTGTGAATGTGTGAATAATTGACAGAAATGACTGCCAATTGTTTGAGCCTGTCGCATTATGAACGTATTACAATCTGGTTCAGGGAGATAAACGAATGGGAAAGTGGAGAGATTGAATTTCGCGGTCAGAAACCAACCGGAGGTCACTCGAAGGCTCCGATTGAAAAGGCAGGAAAGAATCGGAGGGAAACCTATCACCCAGTTGTCAGCACTACTATGTAGCCAGGCCCGCCACCGTCGGGGTTGGAACCCTAGGACCTCCCGGCCAGAGGCACAGCGATGACGTCATGATGCCCTAAGCCACTAAGCCGGTATGCTACTTGCGGACGCCGGCATTCGCTCGCAGAGGTCTCTGGTAGGCGAACCCCAGTCGAGTCCCTAGATACAAAGAGTAGCGCATTCCATTGTTCCATCGATCCCCGCCATTTTATGTCCAGATGTCATGAAAATTGGAAATGTGTAGTATTCTGTATGTTGAGAACCATGAATCTACTCCAAACCAATATTAATATTCTTCAAAATCTTCATAATGTCACCAGTTGTTATAATTTCCCCTCAGTTTCTCATTGGTGCCTGACGCGGTTGTCGGGTGAGAACATATAAAATGGCGGCGGTTGCGCTACTCTCTGTACCTAGGGACTCTAAACTCCAGCGGGGTTGGCTCTCCAGGTAACGGGCATAGTGGCAGTGGCTGTGCTGTGGCTGGTGATAATTTATACAAAATGCTGATCATTCATTGAAGAATAGTAATTTATTCATCGATAAAAGACATCAAATACCATTCTAATCAGAGGTAAATAAGACAGTCCTTTACTTCAATCACATTCTATTCATTTAAAAGTTATATTCGTGTCGCGTCGCGTTGGGTTTGTCACAAAGTCCATTCGTACCCTTACTTCCAGTAACAGTAAACCCTCATTAACAGGAATTCCAAGGGACCAAAATAATCGGAATTCTTGTTATAAAAATTCGTGTTATCCGATTATTATTATTATAAATGACCGTATTACTGTAATTCCTAGCCGAGAACCAAGTTTTCTTCGTGTTACTGCGAAATTCGTGTTAAGCGAGTTCGTGCTAACGAGGGTTTACTTTTTTATTGTTCACGCTGCCTTCTTATTTGAATTTACAAACGGACACGTAGAAATGTGTATCGGGGGCCGATGATTTTTTCGTTGAACGCGGAGTTTTGAACGGTTTAATAACTATAATAGCAAACGCGACAGAGGTATGCTATTACTGCTAAAAACAAGGTAAGTACTTTTTATAATTCGAAAAGAAATTCGTGTATTTTTAATTGTAAGTATTTACTTCAATGAATATTTCAAATATGGCATTAAAACACCCAAATAAACACATACAATAACAATGAAATTATAAAACAGACACAAGAGTTTGCTAATAAACAATTTTCTGTTTTTAATTATTTATAAGGAAATATGTTTGTTACGCCCAACTCCGGTGTGCATGACCTATTTAATTGTACTAATTGGCTTTCCACATTTTTTCCAAGCATTTGACTTCCCTTTGGCAAGTCAACATCCGAATCTTGGTGTTGAGAACACCGTATCCTTCAGTTTACCACAAATACTTAAATCTCTAATAAATCACTAACTAAATACATTTTCCTGTACTTCGAGAACTTAACGAATAATGTTACCATATTTTTCACAACATACTCAAACCCTCCAACTTTTCAACTAAAATTTTAGAAATTCTGAGTGCACGATACACGCATCCAATTTCGTAGCCAGCTCCCATCGTTGTTCCTTTCTTCCACTGCACTATTCTTTTTATTGAATATTTACATGCGTTATCCTGTGAGGCTTTTGGCAGAAGGCCAAGAAATATAATTTATTTGAGAATAGAAGAGTTGAAAGAGAAACAAAATGTAGCTAATGCATCATTCGAAAAATAAATTAAATTGATGTGCTGATGGTGAGCTTTATTTTTGACGAGAAAGGCTAAGGAGGATGACAGAAATGTTTCGGAAATTTTCGTTTTATTCTGTTTTGGTGAAGGTTTTGTTTTCCTGGCTGAAAATGGAATGCAGATGGTATATGGTTTATATGAGAATAAAATTTTGTGGGGAGTTGCAGAAAATAATTTTTGATAGGAAGAATGCCGAATTCGTTTTGAATTTGTTCGTTGGAAATAAACAAGGGAGCATTTAAACGAGTTTGAGGCAAGAATTTTGAAATACTTGAATTTTGTTAATTGATGTTTTGAAGCGGAACCTCAGATTGGACAGGTCTGTGAGAATGGGAGGGATCATTGTTAGATAAACTCGAATTTAGTTTTGATGTTAAGAGAATTTGAATATTTCACTAATGGAAGAAGTTAGTGCCAACGTTTATTAGCCAAAGAGAATGGAAAAACTGGAAAAACAATATTTTAGCACAGAAACACTGCATTATACTTGGGTTTTTATTTCTTGGCGCGTGGGGGCCTGTCTTCACGATGGAATATCTCACGGTATTTCGCGTCGTTTTCGGTCGTACCGCTAGGAGTAGCACGATCGCCAGCACTGCTCGATGCAGTTGCAATCATGCGACTCCTAGCGGTACGACCGAAAACGACGCGAAATACCGTGAGATATTCCATCGTGAAGACAAGACCCCAAGCACCAAGAAATAAAAACCCAAGTATAACCTCGCGTTAACCTGCATTATACTCCGATTTGCACATAGTGGCAGTTGAAGCTCGGGAGCTGGTCGGTGAGGGGGACAGTGTCATCCAATCTGAAGCTACGGTATGACTTGAATTTCTAGTATTGGATTTAGTATTGGATCTAGTATTGGATCTAGTATTGGATCTAGTATTGGAGCTAGTATTGGAGCTAGTATTGGAGCTAGTATTGGATCTAGTATTGGATCTAGTATTGGATCTAGTATTGGATCTAGTATTGGATCTAGTATTGGATCTAGTATTGGATCTAGTATTGGATCTAGTATTGGATCTCCCAACTGGATGACAACGTACCCGCTCTCGTTTCGACTCATGACCTTGAAGTGCCGCTGTGTAAAAATCGGAGTATAACATTGTGTATCTTCTAGCGCTTTCCGCATGCTTTCTTCTCTTCGCGGCGGTTTTGACTGTCCTTGATCGTATGCGAAGAAACGCACCTAAATGCCAAATGCGTATCATCTTGCCTCTGCTGATATAACACCTTTTGTCACATAGTTCTTCCAGATGTATTTTCATTGGCTAGCTGTCCAAAACACGAAAAATTATATTAATTTTATTTTAAAAAAACATTTTTCATGCAAAAAAATAGATTTATCTTCTTTCAATGATCATGTTGAAAATTGTGTTCACGTTTTTGTATTAATTTACCTCTAGGATTTGTATTCACTTCGTCCGTGATTTGCAAATTTCAAAGGCAAAATTATCCTGAGGTATGGTACATTTCAATAAATATATAATTTATTTACGAGAGTACTTGTTTATCTCACGACATACCTCTTACACAGGTTATTTTCTCCTTATTTTACAAATGAAATAAATACTCATAGTAATAGAACCATCTATTAAATAGAGTTGGATATTTCTCCTGATTTCCCTCTATCGTGATGCAAGGAGTAGGGAAGAACATCGGGAATATTCGCGAAATACAAGCTCTAAGCACACACGAACCATTATGGCCCATCGTGAACATTGGCAGCGGGCTTCTTAAAATTGATGAGCAAATATGTTGATTTTATGATACTTCAATTGTTACTACGAAATATCTATGATAATTGATGGGTTCTATATCAGTAAAACCTGCTGTAAAGGCAACTTTGATGAAGCGGTTTCCTCCAAAAACTGTCGTTTTTCACGGAACTTTGTTTTCAGTAAGACGCGGCTAAATATTCTTTTGTTTAAGCGGGATCCTGGCCCCAGGATCAGTGAACACGCTCGTTTCGTACATTAGCCTGTATAATAAGCCTCAAATTACATTTTTTGATTTTGGGCCATAACACTATAAGAAGCGGAAGTGTCACTAACGTTCTGCATTGAGGCGCAATGACTGATTACAGTGATAGCTAGAGTTGTTTATCTGGCGGGATTATTTTATATTTCATAAAACAGTAGAGGATTTTCATGCAGTTCCTATAGAGTCCTCTGAGTGCGAATTGTATATTTGGTACACGGTTAAATGTTACCAGCTCATTAATTTGACTTCTTGAAGTATTAGGCAATTCAGTAAGTAACAGTATTACAAGTTCAGATTTACGAAAGAGACTTATTACACAGTTTTGTAGCCAAATTGCTGGTATTTGATGAAGTTTAATGTACGAGTTTTCTGTTTATAATTAAAAACTGAATTTTTATAAAAGTTTGATTGAATGGCACGTGCTTGATTGCTCACATGTTGGAAAACTTCCGGTATCTTATAGTTCACATATAATAATTAAATGGGCGTTTTATGAAAATCACATTACGTCATTTTATCACAAATAGCAAAATTAGAACGGGTATCTGCTTCCCTGTTCTCCTGACTTCCATTCATTGACCACTGTACAAACTGCAATTCTTTTTCCGAAGCTAAAACAGTGATTGATTAATAAATGTTTTGCCATATCTAGTTAATGATTATGAATCTAAAAGAAAGTTAGCCGCCAGGTTATGCCCAATTGATCGTGGTTAAATCTTATCTAGTTGAAGTGTACTGGGTGAGGAGAGAGTGGGAAAGGGAGTAGATGGTACAGAAACAGGTGTTGAGGTGATGAGGGTATGGAGTCGATTGATTGATTGTGAGTGATTCCGGGCGCGTCAATAACTAGGGTCATCAATCCTGCACGTATGTTGCATGTTTTTGTTCGGGAGGTGGCGGTGGTCTTCTCCCACTGCGTGGCGAGATCCGGCGCCGACCTACCGTCGACTAGCGGGGTTTCTCCAACCAGTATCTCCCACCAGCGGAGCACCGCCCCAGCCGGGACAAGCTGTAAGCTCCCGACCGGTCTCCCGGCATGTGTGGTAATGTAGTGCATGTTGGTTTAAGTGTAAGTGTAAGGGAAGAGGTTAGAACAAGGAAGAGGCATGAAAGATTGCGCGCGGTCCGTGGCCCGTTTGTTAGAGTACTGCTCCGACATTCGCCTGGTGTTGATCGGACAAACCATGGAAAAGTACCGATCAGAACAGCCGACCGCTAGAATTCTCCTCTAGACTGCGAGAGAATTCGCCCAAACTGACTAGCATGTGTCGAAAACCCTGTCACCGTCAGGTCTGGAATCTAGGATCTCCCGGTCAGAGGGACTGAAGTGACATGAGTTGATGCTCTGAGCAATCTCTCCCGGCAATGATGTCAACAACAAAAGGGGACGATTGGGGGGTGTAGCACACCTTTCGAAAGAACATTGCTCATAGTAACGAATTCCGACCAGAAAGAATGAAGGAGACACAGAGAAATTTCAATAGGACCATGGATCAATCAATCACTCGTGCTGGTTTGTTAAATGACACTTCTGGGCTGCCGCCTTCCCTTCATTGCAACACTCGTCCACTTACTCGATGTTTCCCGTTTCCCGCTTCCCGCTTAAGGGTTCTAAACATCCCTAAGATTCATCTATACAGAACCAAAGTTTAGCGCTTGCATCGTCAGAACTAGTTCTTCGTTTCTTATTGAACTCAAATCATCAATCTGATCTTCTCACGTATGGCACATTATATTAAAGCCCTGGTATTAGAAAAAATACATTTTCGTCGTCAAAATAAATTTGTGTCGGAAAACGATAAAAACCGTCGCTTCTTACTTCATCACTTGGGAAATTTCAGAAATACCACTCTCAGTCACTGTCAGGGCCCATGTGAATAAACGTTACTGCAATGTGGTCATGGCGACATGCATCCACTTAGCTCCAGTTTTGCATCTTATGAATGTTGTCGAGGGTATATATGTGAAGATTTTTGTAAATTCGTTCTAAAATTGGTGGTGCCAAAACAGTACGTACTTTCTCGCCCGTACTCTCATGGAAAATTTCGCGAAAAGTATCAGATTTTCGAAAAATTGTACATAAACTTGTATCAAAATCTACCGTCAAGAAACCGATTTCACTAAAGGAAAAAATCTTCTGACTTTCGTAATTGTAGCTGAAGGAAGACGTCGAAAAAATTTTGAATGTTTGGAATTTCGGAAAAATCAGTTTTCAACGAAAATGAGATCTGCACCATTCTCTTAAACGACATTCATGCTATACAACAAAAAATAAAATAAAAACGATGGTGCCTTTTTTTAAATTTTGTAAATATCCCAGGGGCTTCATGTAAAATAACCCGCAAATTAAAACATCGGTAAAACATCAAATTCAAGGGGCCGCAACATCAGACACAGCCGCTAGCGTTCAAAGATGGACAGATATTTTACTGTCATTTCGATTTTTCGGTATCAAGGACCCACAAAACTGAAGTCTGGTTACACCACTTGTTAGAGGACTTTTTTTCTAAATTTGGATATCCACTTTCTCGTTACCAAGGCATTGTAATGGCAGTTTTCCAGCCGAAAGTTCGCCGTTTTTTTCTTGCAGTATTACATAAATTTCTCTCTATTACGTAAGCGGTAGCAAGAAAGCTAAATAATACTGACAATTCCTACTAACGTGTTTTCGGCCTAATTTACCAAAATTCATGATTTCTTTTCGGACGCTTATTACGTACTTTCTTTACTAATAATGTAAATACATTTTCTGTTGTCAATTAGCGATTTATATTACTTGAAGATGAAGTTTTTCTGAAGATTTGATTTGCATTTCCTCAGTGTTTCTCAACGATGTAGTTTCCTCCTCCGCCACCACCATCGCTACTGCCATCGCAAACGTGTCCACTTCCGCTCTACTTCCACATCATCTTCAACCTCTGTTCCCTCTTCCATTTCCACTTCCTATTCGACCTCTGATTTCTCTTCCATCTCTACTTCCGCCTCAACCTCTGCTCCGTCTTCAATTTCCATTTGCACTTCAATCTCTGCTCCCTCTTTCATCTCCACTTTCTCTTCAATCTCTGGTTTCTCTTCTATCGCCACTTCTTATTCAACCTCTGGTTTCTCTTCCATCTGCACTTCCTCTTCAACCTCTGGTTTCTCTTCCACCTCCACTGCCTCTTTAACGTCTGGTTTCTCTTCCATCTCCACTTCAACATCCGCTTCCTCTTTCCTCTCCTCTTCCACCTCCCCTCCACCTCCACGTCCGCGTTCGTGTCTACGACCGCCTCTACCTTCGCTTCAACCTCCACCTCCGCATCGGCCTCCTCTTCCGCATGCCCTTCGTTTCGTTTATTTCACCATTCTTCATGGGGTATTTGGTATTGCAAAAGTTGAATCGGTGGAAATGCGCAATAACGTTAGACTATTTTTCACTTCATATTCGACGCGTGGAGATTCCACCGCAATAAAGCTTAAATCGCGGTCCTCGGTCCTGTTTAGGAAGCGGCTAATTCCATTGGCACGTCGTTTGCGACTGTCGCATGCGACATCTTGATGCGCAGTGCGTCACCTGGGCGCGTCTCCATCTGCCTCTTCTTCCTCCTTCGCCGCCCCGCCCCGCCGCCCTGCCGTCTCGTCACCCCCGCGCTCCGCTCTCCCCCCCCGCGCCAGCCACCACGCCACCTCGGCACCCCGCCACCCCACTACCCCCAGCTTCCCTACCACGCATCCCCGTTACCCCCACCCCGCGACCCCCACCCCCACCCTGCTACCCCCGCCACCCTTCCATCTGGCTTCCTTGCTCCGCCGTTCCACCGTTCCGCCGTCCCTCCGTCCCTCCGTCCCCCCGTCCCCCCCGTCCCCCGTCCCTCCGTCCCCCCCGTCCCTCCGTCCCTCCGTCCCTCGGTCCCTCCGTCCCCCCGTCCCTCCGTCCCACCGTCCCTCCGTCCCCCCGTCCCTCCGTCCCTCCGTCCCTCCGTCCCTCCGTCCCTCCGTCCCCCCGTCCCTCCGTCCCCCCGTCCCTCCGTCCCCTCCGTCCCCCCGTCCCTCCGTCCCTCCGTCCCTCCGTCCCTCCGTCCCCCGTCCCTCCGTCCCCCCGTCCCCCCGTCCCCCCGTCCCCCCGTCCCTCCGTCCCCCGTCCCCCCGTCCCCCGTCCCTCCGTCCCTCCGTCCCGCCGTCCCGCCGTCCCGCCGTCCCGCCGTCTCGCGGTCTCGCCGTCTCGCCGTCTCGCCGTGTCGCCGTGTCGCCGTCTCGCCGTCCCGCCGTCCCGCCGTCCCGCCGTCCCGCCGTCTCGCGGTCTCGCCGTCTCGCCGTCTCGCCGTGTCGCCGTGTCGCCGTCTCGCCGTCCCGCCGTCCCGCCGTCCCGCCGTCCCGCCGTCCCGCCGTCCCGCCGTCCCGCCGTCCCGCCGTCCCGCCGTCCCGCCGTCCCGCCGTCCCGCCGTCCCGCCGTCCTGGTCGTCCTGCCGTCCCGCCGTCTGACCATTCCCCCGTCTCGCCATCCCGCGCCACGCCACCCCGCAGTCCCGCCGCTCCTCCCCCTCCCACGCACCGCACCCCGCACCCCGTTCCCCGCGCTCCGCTCCCCGCCCCATGCCCGCCTGCACCGCAATCTCACAGGCGATCGCGGCGGCGGAGTCCTACATACGTGAGAGGTTTCGTTTTTACAGCCGCCGGGCGACGGGATGGATCCGTCTCCTTCGCACCCGCCTGCCCCGCCCCCTCCCGCCCCACGCCCCCGGCGCCTCCGGCACAGTGGGCCCGCAGTCCCGACGCAGGCAGGGACACTTCCTCGAATCCCTCAAGGCTCCAATTGCGTAGTTACTCCCGAATCCCCTAATCCACACGACTTCTTACGTTTCGCGAATCATTAATTTCCCATATCCTTCATTTTCGTGAATACTTACTTTTTAGGGCTCGGATGTTAATGACATGTATGTATTTTTATTTGCTTTATTGCCGTGGAAATTGTAGGTACACATGATTAGATTCGCAACCACTAAAATTTTGCAATTTTTCGTGTGCCACATTAAGTCATATTTTGGCTCTTTTTTACCCTTTGGTCGGTTTCCGTTTATATTTCATATTATGGTCATATTTTTTTCATGAATATTCGTATTTTGTGTCATATTTTTATCTGTTTGATTCTATTTTCGCATACTTGCTTGCAGTCGCCTCAAAGGCATTTTTCATATTTTCTAATTGTTATCTAATTTCTTACAATTTTTTATTGTATATAGTTGTCTGTCTTCCTTACAAATACACATGCATATGAATTAGGAGGGTGAGCTACGTAGACGTAGAAAAACAAAGCGGAGAAAGCACCAATTGCGAAGGAAGTGTTAGTTTAGTTTTGTCAGGTTTTGTGTCAAGGTCAACCACTTCTACGAAATTCGTTTAATAAGTTTAGCAAGTAGAATTGTCTTCACGGGGCGCCAAAGGAGGTGTGAATTGTGAACGTGCTTGATTTTATAAGTATAACATCATGGTTGTAATATAATGGTTGTTTAAACGGCCGAAAGATTTTGAAGATTTTGAAAATACAACCAAAACATGTGTGTCATTTTTATAGTCACAGTTTTCATATTCTTTAGGTCATAAATGCTTTCAAATTTCTAACATTTTTAGATCACAAATATCCGGGCCCTACTAATTTTTATCTCCGCCTTGATATTATACTGCAATTTTCGTAACTTTGCCCCTGACAGGAATCAGCTGTTGTCGGTTTCATCTAATTGGGAGTTTGAACGTCATCATAGTGACGTCGTTGTAGCGAATATACACTCCCGATTGGATGGCAGCGAAACAGCTGATTCCTATCCGGGGCAAAGATTCAAAAATCGGAGTAAAGGCCGTCTACGTTCCGTGTCTCCCCTCCCCTATCCTGTTCCCATCCCCTCCCTTCGCCGGGGCCGACCGCACTTCACCCCCACCCCACCCCCACCCGAGCCCTGTCGCGGTGCCGTCTCTGAGAATTCCCCTGGATGCGCGCGCGCCCCGCATTCCATTTGCGCCCCAAAATTTCAAAGTTGGAACTTGCTCAGTTTTATCATCTATAATTTAAGCGCCGAGAGAACAAGTGATTGCTACGAAATTGGCACCTGCAAGTGCAATCCATTTACACGTACAGATTTTTCTGAGAGATGACACTTCTTAATCAGATCCTTGGTTAAGAGTTTCTGCGAAATGCCTCTCGGTGACTCAACAGTTCCAGCTCGCAACGCTCTGGCCTTATGTATTCCAAATTTATTTCCCCAGTCACATATTTATACGCATTTCCTGTCGAATTATGGGGTTGCGCGCCTCTCGATTCATTTTGAATCTGCGCTCTGTTGCAGTTATTATCACCATTAGGCCAATATAAAGCAAAGGACGAACGCATACGAAGTTTTTAACAACCCACCATTTAGAAAGCTTCACATAAATCACTTGAAACCCGCTCTTTAAATCCAGTAATGAGAGACATGTCAGACATATGTTGTACACTACTATTAATTATTTCATCATTTTCTCTACTAATAAAAATAAATTCAATGACCTGTAACCGACATAGATACCACAGGCACACAATGTTTTCAGGCTATTCTTCAGGAGTGACGCAGTGTCTGCAAAATTTGGTAAAGATTAACATAAATTCGGAAAATAAATAATTTAAATAATACGTTGATAGATGCACCAACCATTAATTTTCGTCTGTTGCTAAGAACAGATTTGTTCCTAATACATTCCACCAGAATCCAGTAGCGGTACAGCACAACTGGTACCTAATACATTCGGTAGAGGCCAGTAGCAGTGCGCAAGATAAAAAGTTTACTTTAATACTTATGTTCTGTAAAATAAAATGAAAGAAAATTATAGTGTTTTAAAAACAACAATTATATTAGAAATAATAATCTTAAACACCGTGGGTCATATAAAGTTGATCTTTTTCCTCTTTCACAAGGATTCGAAATGAAGAAAGCCTGGACAACGCTGGGTATTTTGTATGAACAATTTCAGATTTACAATCTTCTTAATCTTACAAAATCCAGTCCGGTTTTGAAAGCACTTTGACTTGATTTTCCGTAAGCTATGAAATTGTAAGAATAATGTAATTACACAAAGGACAATATTGACGCGGAGAAACTAAATTGAGAACGCGTAGCATCTACGATGTTTCAAGAGATGGTGCTGTGACGAACTGTATGTCAAGAAACATTCTATTTGTTTCTAATGGTGGATGGATATTAAAGTAGTTTTCAAAGAATTGACTGTTGTCTGAACTGAAGTTGCCCAGATTTTGAGTCAATGAACAGAATCTTCGAAATCTGGTAGTTTTGAAATAAGAGGGTCGCGGCAGGGTAGTGATTAGGAGATAAAAGTTTGCAAACCTGAGTTGCTTGGAGACCCCTTTCTCCAAGTGAGCTGGAATTTCAATTAGGTCATGACCCAGGGCGAAGTCCATTCAGCTTTCTTTCCAAACGAGTGCCAATATTTACTGGCTTGATTAACTGTAAAAATTGGATATTAAATTTTATTCTTATTGTGTGATTATAAGGAACACTGTATTAATATAAAAAAACGAGTGTAGAGCTGTAAATATTGGATAAGTATTTACAGTTATATTTAGCCCAATATTATAAGAACCAAGTCCATTTGCCACGACATCTTCCGTCTTTTTTTTAAGTAAAAAGACCGGGAAAAGATGGCCCAGTGCCATCAACTGATGTCACTGCAGTCTCTCTTACCGGGAAGTCCTAGGTTCGAAATCCCGACAGCGGCAGGATTTTCGACACTAGCTTGTCAGCTAGGTCGAATTCAGTCGCTGTCTGGAGGAAAATTCTAGCGGCCGGCTGCTTCTGATCGGTAGTTTTCCGTGGTTTCTCCGATCAACACCAGGCGAATGCCGGAGCAGTGCCCTAACAAACGGGCCAAGGACCGTTTCCTTCCTCTTCCTTGTCCTATCCTCTCTCCTTACACATACACACACACACACACAACATGCACTACACTACCACACATGCCGGGAGACTGGTCGGGAGCTTAGAGCTTGTCCCGCTGTGGCGGTGCTCCGCTGGTGGGAGATACATGAAAGAAGGAGAATCCCGATGTCGACGGCAGGTCGGCGCCGGATCTTCGGCATCCCAGCGGGGAACAGATAATCGCCACCTGCCGATGAAAAAACACCAACTACACTTACGGGACTAATGACCTCGTTAGTTGATGCACCCGGAATCATGAACAATCAATCAATTGAAGTAAAACGTTCTATAAATTGTTATAAGAAGCTCTTAAGAGGCCTTGGATGTGGGAAGTAAATGCTGGAAAAGACAGGTAAACAGAAGTCATACAGGAGTTCATGTAATGTAAAAAATGTGTAAGTAAATAAAATATTAAAATACACTAATACTATTGGAATTGTGTCAATTCGCAATGTTCGCTTCGCTACGTACAACATCACATTCACAAGGTGGTTCGCTTTTGATAGATCGTTTATAAGTCGTACA
>JAHLJT010002406.1:181629906-181644906 GCA_031308135.1 Acheta domesticus
ATGATTAGATCCACGATCACTGAACTTTTGCAATTTTCATGTGCCACATTAATCATATTTTGGCTGCTCTTTTTTACCCTTTGGTCGGTTTCCTTTTATAGTTATTGTTCATATTTTTTTTCATGAATATACGAGATTTTGTGTCATATTTTTATCTGTTTGATTCTATTTTCGCATACTTGCTTGCAGTCGCCTCAAAGGCATTTTTCATATTTTCTAATTGTTATCTAATTTCTTACAATTTTTTATTGTATATAGTTGTCTGTCTTCTTACAAATACACATGCATATGAATTAGATGGTGAGCTGCGTAGACTGGAAAAACAAAGCGGAGAAAGCATCCAATTGCGAATGAAGTGTTAGTTTCGTTTTGTCAGGTTTTGTGTCAACCACTTCTACGAAATTCATTTAATAATTTTAGCAAGTAGAATTGTCTTCATCGGGGCGCCAAAGGAGGTGTGATTTGTAAATAGTGCTAGATTTTTATAAGTATAATATCATGTTGCAATGTAATGGTTTGTTTAAACGGCGGAAAGATTTTGAAGATTTTGAGAATACAACCAAACATGTGTGTCCTTTTTATAGTCACATTTTTCAATTTTCTTTAGGTCATAAAGCTTTCAAATTTCTAACATTTTTGGGTCACAAATATCCGGGCCCTACTAATTTTTATTCTCCGCCTTGATATTATACTGCAATTTCGTAACTATTGGCCCCTGCAGGAATCAGCTGTCGTCGGTTTCATCCATCGTGGGTTTGAACGTCACCATAGTGACGTCACTGTAGCGAAATATAAAACTCCCGATTGATGGCAGCGAAACAGCTGATTCCTGTACAGGGGCAAAGATTCAAAAATCGGAGTATAGGCCGTCTACGTTCCGTGTCTCCCCTCCCCTATCCTGTTCCCATCCCCTCCCTTCGCCCGGGCCGACCGCACTTCACCCCCACCCCCACCCCACCCCCACACCGCCCTGTCGCGGTGCCGTCTCTGAGAATTCCGCCTGGTGCGCGCGCGTCCCGCATTCCATTTGCGCCCCAAAATTTCGAAGTTGGAACGTGCTCAGTTTATCATCTATATTTAAGCGCCGAGAGAACAAGTGATTTGCTACGAATTGGCACCTGCAAGTGCATCCATTTACACGTACAATTTTTCTGAGAGATGCACAACTTCTTATCAGATCCTTGGTTAAGAGTTTTCTGCGAAATGCCTCTGGTGACTCAACAGTTCCAGCTCGCAACGCTCTGGCTTTATATGGTCCAAATTTATTTCCCAGTCACACATTCAACGCATTTCCTGTCGATTATGGGTTGCGCGCCTCTCGATTCATTTTGAATCTGCGCTCTGTTGCAGTTATTATCACCATTAGGCCAATATAAAGCAAAGGACGAACGCATACGAAGTTTTTTAATAACCTACCATTAAGAAAGCTTCACATAAATCACATGAAACCCCCTGTTTAATCCAGTAATGAGAACATGTCACACACATGTTTTACACTACTTTTAATTATTTCATCATTTTCTATACTAATAATAATAAATTCAATGATCTGTAACGACATGGATACCACAGGCACACAATGTTTACGAGGCTATTCTTCAGTAGTGACGCAGTGTCTGCACAATTTGGTAAAGGTTACACAAATGCGGAAATAAATAATTTAAATAATATGTTGATAGATGCACCAACCATTAATTTTCATCTGTTGCTAAGAACAGATGTGGTCCTAATACATTCCACCAGAATCCAGTAGGCGGTACAGCCAGCTGGTACCGAATACATTCCGGTAGAGGCCAGTAGCAGTGCGCAAGATAAAATTTTACTTTAATACTAATGTTCTGTAAAATAAAATGACAGAAAATTAATGTGTTTTAAAAAAATTATATTAAAAATATAATCTTAATACCGTGGTTCATATAAAGTTGATCTTTTTCCTCTTTCACAGGATTGGAAATGAAAAACCTGGACAACGCTAGGTATTTTGTATGAACAATTTCAGATTTACAATCTTCTTAATCTTACATAATCCACTCCGGTTTTGAAACCACTTGGTTGACCTGTGATTTTACATAACTATGAACTTGTAAGAATAGTGTAAACACATAAAGACAATAGTGAGGCGGTAAAACTAATTGAGAACGCATAGCATCTACGATGATTCAAGAGATGGTGCTGGACGAACTGTATGTCAAGAACATTCTATTTGTTTCTAATGGTAAATAATTAAGTAGTTTTCAAAGAATTGACCTGTGGTCTGAACTGAAGTTGCCCAGATTTTGAGTCAAAGAACAGAATATACGAAATCTGGTAGTATTTGAAATATGAGGGTCGCGGCAGGGTAGTGATTAGAAGATAAAAGTTTGCAACCTGAGTTGCCTGGTGACCCTCTTCCGTGTGGCTGGAATTTCTATAGGTCATGACCCAGGGCGAAGTCTATTCACCTTCTTTCCAAACGAGTGTCAATATTTAGTGCTTGATTACTGTAAAATTGGAGATTGAATTGTATTCTTATTATTGTTATCGTGTGATTATAAGGAAACTGTATTATATAAAAAAACGAGTGCAGAATCGTAAATATTGGGTATTTTCAGTTATATTTAGCCCAATATATATGAATCAAGGCCATTTGCCACGACATCTTCCGTCTTTTTTGAAGTAGATATGACCCGAGTGCATCAACTGATGTCACTGCAGTCCCTCGTATCGGGAGGTCCTAGGTTCGAGTCCCGACAGCGGCCAGGATTTTCGACACTAGCTTGTCACTAGGTCGAAATTCAGATCGCTGTCTGGAGGAGAATTCTAGCGGCCGCTGCTCTGATTGGTAGTTTTCCTTGTTTCTCCGATCAACACCAGGGCGAATGCCAGGTGCAGGACCCTAACAAACGTGCGTCGCGATTGCGCGCGTATCTTAACTTCCGGTCTTCCTTGTCTTTCCTCACCCCTTACATACACTTACACTAACACGCAGCTACGCTACCAATCTTGTCCCGGCTGGCGCTTGTGAGCTTGGTCCCGGCTGGCGCGGTGCCCCGCTGATGGTAGATACCTGGATGAAGGAATTTCCGATAGTCGACATCGCAGGTCGGCGCCGGATCTCGCCATCCTGCAAGGAAAGATCACCGCCACTTCCCGATGAAAAACACGCACTACATTTACGGGACTAATGACCTCTGTAGTTGATGCACCCGGAATCACGAACAACAATCAGGTGAGTAAAAAGTTCTATAATATTGGGTATAAGAAGCTCTTTAAGAGGGCCTTACATGTGGGAGTAAATGCCGGAAATGATAGGTAAACAGAATCTCGTACAGGAGTTCATGGAAAAAATGTGTAAGTAAATAAAGTATTAAAATACACGAATACTAATTGAATTGTGTCAATTCGCATGTTCGCTTCGCTTCGTACAACCTCACATTCACAAGGAGGTTCGCTTTTGATCGTTTATAAGTCGTACAAAAAAGAAAGTAATAAACAGTAACGTCAAATAAATGTTTATTCTATTAACATTAAGATGAATATTTGGTTTGCACTTAAATGTCGGTTAATAAAGAGCAAATGATAACACATTCGGGAATCTCTACAACTCCTTCCAAAAGAAAGAATCGTGAAATTGGTGGAGTAGCAAGCTCAAACAACTTATAAAAACGAAATTTGTATAAACGAAAACTCTAAGCATTTTAAATGTATAGATGAGAAATTACTTTTCTTTGAGTAGGAGGACTCGTATGTCTTCTCTAAGTATAAGTAATTTGTTTCGGATTATGTTTACGAATAAAATACTTGACTCTTAACTGGCGACGTGCGGTCCCAGTGACCGGCGAGGAAAAACAAACTCACTGTCCTCTCGACCGGTGCAAACGCAGGAAGTTTTGGTTTACTGTACCTTCTTATCTCTTCCTAGACAATGTTCGGGGGCGTGGCTAGCTTCCCTAGTTGCAGCCGTTCGCTTCTGAAGATCAGTTGAAGTTACGGATCGGTCTCGATGACCGCACCTCACCAGTAGTAGAAGTATATACTTGGTAAATAATTTTCATTTAATAGTGTATTTTCTTATTAAAATAAAGGTTTTTTACGTAGTCAATATCGTTTCAAAGCCCTTCTATGCGTACTTCAGTCGTCACAGTGACCGCACGTCACAGGAAGCAGAAGTTGGAAGGCACGTCACCAGTTGACGGTTAACGCGCGCTAACCGAAAGAGCGGCTTTTCGTTTCTCTCTGTTGGGTTGCGTTACGGGCGATAAATAAGTACTGTATTACAATATACTGGTTATTTATTCACCAGAGCGTTAACTGATCCTCATGATCGGGCGGCGGCGGCAAAACGCCCGCAGGTCCTTCAGCCGAGGACTTGTCCCTCAGCATTAGAATCCGGTAACGCCCGGAGATATTACATACATGATTTTGTTTTTCTCGTAATTTTACTGATTCAGATTTACTTACTTACTAGTTAACTTCGATTTGTCTTTTCATATTCCCCTCCCGTGATTCCCCTTCATAATTCCCTCCATAAGAGAACATGTAGCATCACTCAACTGTTTTCATTCTTCCCTTGTAACCACGATCCTTTCGATCCAGGTAACTTATGCAGTGTATTATCATAAATAAATAACTATTATAGACAGCTACTGCTAAATGCGATTACTTTGAGCGCATACACATTAAATTTTTAGCACTGGTGTTAAAAGTGAGACGATTGTGAATGCAAAAGCATCAAGAACAACAACAAAGATAAATACTTTTGTGACTGCATCAACTTCTTTTGATCTTAATGCAACACAGCACCCAATTAGGTTTTTTGTGTAGTTGAATTAAAATAAAAGGAAAGTCAGTAATGCTGTCTAAGCTGCATCTGTGGTAAAAGTGATTTTTTTTTCGCTCGTGTGATTGCGTCACTTGGTCTATTCGCTTCGTGTCGCAACCTTTCCACTCGGAAAATAAAAGGTCACTTTACCACTCGCATCGTAACTACTTGTAATTCTATTTTCTCATATCCATTTAACGCAACAAATAGATCGAAAAGCCACTCTCAACAGCCGGCGTGCGTTACGAATCGCCACCATTAGGAAGAATTTAACAGACGAGTTGTAGCGAAAGTTGGTGTACGAATACGTTTTCTTCCAAGAATGTTTTTTTCCTGCTAATTGGATCTTTTTCTTACAAGAAGATGGCATTACGAAAAATATTTAACAACAAAGGGTCGATAATGCAAATAATAGACTCAGTTGATTATACACTAGCTAACGCCTCGGTTGACGAACTACATTCACTGTTTATCATAGGTAATACCACGAGTTCTTGGAAATTGTCGATAAATCCCCGATTCGCGAAGTGAGGAGGAAACTTATCTGGGAATTTCCAAAGCACGAGTGGTATTTAATAGGACTATTCCACGAATGAAATTATGTGCAACAGAGTTCTAAAATGCGCCAAATGTTGAAAGTAACTGAAAGCTATGTTAAATTCAAAGATATGTTACAGTACATACGCTGTTGATTGGAATCGGCATAGCGATCGATGTATACCACCTCCTAAGTCAGATGAGTCGCAATTTATGATTGGCCAGTAGCGAGAAGCGGTAAGAAAAATCGGATAGAAAAAGCGATAAACGTTTTGAGATACAGCCACCCTGATTGGGGCTTTTGTATGCGTAGTTAAACAACGATTGTTTTTGATTTCACGAGTGGAATAGTCGTCCTAAAGACGTCAAGAAGTTAGGGCTATTCTCAAGAGCGCATCTAGCAGCAGCATCTGAAACAATTTAACCTGATGTGAGCAACCATGACAATTTTATTACGTATTTTACAACAAATATGGAATAAAAGAAAATAATGCACCTAATAGTAAAAAACCGAATAATGTTTTATTATAAATGAACAATCTTCAAAAAGTTATCAAATTTTACCCTGTCTGCGTTGTTTTCCACGATTTCTGTTTGGACGCCCGTCTTTCGCTCAATAACTTTCGCTCAATAACTTTCGCTCAGTAACTTTCGGTCAATAACTTTCGGTCAATAACTTTCGTCAATAACTAAGATATTCTGCTGGTGGCAGCGGCACGCGTCGTGGCTCCGTAACATGCCACGAGCTACTCTGCGCCACTAGCGTCAGGAAAGGGAATTATTAGTAGTAACCCCGCCGTTTTTTCAATAGGGATGGCGTTGTCTCTGGTGGCGGGGTGACGAAATACGTGAAGGGGCGCTTTCGTCTTGGCACTCGGGCCAAGGACTCCCGCTCGTGGCATCGACCTTGACAACACTGAACTAGAACTACCTTCAAGGGCTCCACTTGCAGCAACCTGACGTGCGCAACCATGTGATTTTGTATTACGTATTTCACAAAAAATATGGAATGAAATAAAATACTACACACGGCGGTAAAAAAACCCTAGTAATGTTTTATTATAAACGAAAAATCTTCAAAAAGTGCCCAAATTTTACCCCGTCAGCCCCGTTTCCCACGACTTGTGTGTGGCTGCGCGGCGCGTGGCGTCTTTCGGTCCATTTCGGTCAGTACCTTTCGTCAATAACTTCGTCAATAATTAGAACTACTCTCAAGAGCGCTACTTGCAGCATCCTGACGTGAGAAATTATGAGAGTTTTTATTACTTATTTTGCAAAAAGGTTGGTATAAAATAAAATAAAATACTACACACGGCGGTAAAAAACCCTAGTAATGTTTTATTATAAACGAACAATCTTCAAAAAGTTCCCAATTTTACCCCGTCAGCCCCGTTTCCCACGACTTGTGTGTGGCTGCGCGGCGCGTGGCGTCTTTCGGTCCATTTCGGGCCAGTGTGTGGCGGTGGCGGCGCCACCGTCGCCTGCCCCACCCCTCCCCTCCCCGCCCCAAATCCCCGGGGCGCGTGCGCTGGGCAGATAAGGCGGCGCGCGGCAGCCGGCGGGAATGAGAGGTTTAAGGAAAGAAGATCTTGTAGTACGGCGGCCGCCCCAAGCCTCTTGAGTGCGCGCCGCTACTTTGGGAATTATTGGTTTTTTCCCGAAAGGGGGCGCCCCGCCCGCAGAGGCGCCCACGCTCGCGCGCGCCCTGTACGGAGCGCAAACAACGCAAAAAGACAACACCCGTGTAATGAATTTCCTTCTCCTGTCAGCGGGGCCGCTGGCTAGGAGGATTTTTGCTCGTTTTTTGGACAGGGGGGAGGGGGGCTGGGTGATTTAAGAGTGAACCCTGGGAGGAGTATCATCGGATTTTTGTCGTGTGTAAATGGGTACCTTTTTGTCCATGTATTCTACGAAAATGTGTAGCTGATAATTTTGCTTTCTTATTACAAATTGCATAAAGTGTTTATTTTTTGAATAGTTCTTCTGATACAAAATGTAAAATATATTTTTGTAAAAAAAACTCAAAATCTCAAGGTTTTTGGAATTATCTTTTTTTCCTTTTTTTTCAAATCAGATCGTCTGTGCGGAATACAACCAAATGGAAAGAATCAGTTACCCCGCAATCACGAAATTAATTTCTATCAAATTCTTTCTTTCTCTCTCTATGTCTTTCTTTCTGCCATCCTTATACCACAAGAAATTTAGATGTGAGTGTTTTCGCCAGTTTTTTGAGGTAGACGAGTCTGAGCGATTTAAGGAAATCTAAGAAGAGTTGTTCATGAAATATCTTCGGATTTGTCGTTCGTAAATCATACCATTTTGCTCATGTTCCTGAAACAATTGAGGTCACAATCTTGTATGCTTATTATAAATTATGTACAAAGTTTATAATCTTTAATTGAGAGTCAGATGAAAATGTTAAATCCAATTTGAAAATCCTAAAAAAATATCGTACTTGGAACGATCCTTTCTTTATATTTTTTGCCATACTACGTACAAACGTAGTCAAGAAAGAGTATTGTAATGCTGTGGCAAATGTATGCGATATTGCTACTCTCAAACTCGTATTGTGGGGGTCTTATATCGAAAAAGCGGGTACATCTTGTTCCTGTACGTAGTAATTTACTTTCTGTAACACGCTGAATAGTTAGAATTAACGTTTTGTGGACCCTCGATAAGATAGATTTATGCGTGATCCATCCATCCATCCATCCATCCACCCATCCATCCATCCATTCATCAATTCATCCATCCATCCATCCATCCATCCAAATATACAAATCTATTTTGGGTACAAAATTGCATGTAAGTCCTCTCTGCGTACACTAATCTTAACCATTTTTGGAACAACACTTATGTACCTGAATTCTGACGTGTGCGTGCGAAGTTACAACTGGAAAGAATCTTACACACAAATTGTACGACTAATATTGAGTTCATATTGAACCGATATTCATTATACAAAAGTAAAACTAGTGGTGCGAAAACAGCACGTATTTCTCGCCCGTATTTTCACGCAAAATTACGCGAAAAGTACTCCAATGATCGAAAAAATTGTACGTGTCCTTATTTCAAACTCTATCTTGAAGAAACAGATTTCATTAAGAGAAAAAATCTGTCTTTAATATTTTAGTTGTAGGAAGAAAAATCGGGGTTTTCAACGAACATGAGACCTGCACCATTCTCTTAACCGTTCTTTACATTATCTAGGAACAAAATTAAATAAAAAACAATGGAGCCATTTTTTTGAAAATTTGGAAAATTTCCCAGAGGCTTGATGAAAAATACCCCCAAAATTAAAATATCGATTTCAAGTTCAAGGGGCCGCAACATCAGCCAGACCAGAATTATCAATTTGGAGAAAATCGACTGAACGGTTTATCAGATAGCGTTTGCTCACAGACGGACAGACAGAAGTTTTGCCGTCATTCGATTTTCGGTATCAAGGACCAACAAAACATGGATTGTGGCTACACCACGTCTTAGAAGACTTTTGTCTAAATTTAGCATCTGGATTTATCCACTTTTTCGTTGCCAGGGCCCTGTAATAAAGGGTTTTTCTGCCGTCTTTTCACGTAGCATTACATAACATTCTAACGCGGTAGCGTGAAAGTAATAGTATACGCAACTCATACAAAAGTGTCTTTGGCGCACACCTTTTAAAGTGCCGGTCTCGGCTACTAACGCCTCCTCGCCCCTAAAAATTTCAATCGTACGCCAAATATTTTCTTCCTCTATTTTGTTTCTGTACTGTACTTGTGTAAATAACTATTCTCTTACTCGGCAGTAAGTGTGTATCGAAACAGAACGCAGTACGCAATCGAATACATATTAGACATACGACCAGCTCACTAGCGGAGAACGAGGTGCTCGCATCGGGCGTTGCACGGGCGCGCAGAGACGGTGAAGTGGCATTTGTTTGAAAAGCTCATTAGCCTGTTCGGGGGCTTTTTGCAGTGGGAGGGAGGAACATTACTACATTTCATTCTTTATGCCTCTCGCGGTTCGGTGCGGTGCGGTGCGCTGCGGAGCCGGGCCGCGAGGCGCGCTGGCTCCGCTCATTTAAATCTCGTGTGTTTGCGTGCAATTAAAGAGCAATCAGGACGGCGCGGGCGGGCCGTCATTAAAGCATCATTTGTCATCGTTGCGTGCGGAGGCGGCGGCGGCGGCGGCGGAGGCGGCGCGGCCGAAGGTTCTGATGTCGGCGGTTAACTGTGACGAACTACAGGTGAGTGCCATCTTTATGGGGTGGCGCTCTGTGGGTGCCGTCCAATGAAAACATGGTCTTTTTAAGTTTGTCCTTTTTGCTGTCTCGCGAGGCGTAGAGAGAGGAAGTTATGTAATGCTGGCGCGAGAAATCGGCGAATTGTCGGCAGAAGAACTCTTCCTTACCGGAGCCTGGTAATGAAAAAGCGGATAAATTCAGTTGCTAATTTTAGAAGAAAAAAATCCTTTAAGAACATGGTGCAGCGAGAATCTATGTTTTGTGAGTTCTTGATATCGAAAAATCGAATGACGCCAAAACGTTCGTCCGTCCGTCCGTCTGAGAGCAACGCTAGCCGCTAAAACCCGCCGATTTTCTCCAAAATTGATATTTACCAATCGATCTGGCTGATGTCGCGACCCTGATATTTAAATTAATGGGGATACTGTTCGTAAAGTCCCTGGAACATTTTCAAAATTAAAAAAGGCTCCAGCGTAATTTAATAAATTATGTCTGATAGTGTGAAAGACTTTTAAGAGAATGGTACAGGTCTCATTTTCGTTGGGAACTTTATTTTTTCGATTTTTTGGGGTCTTCCTACAACTATAATTATACAGAAGAAGATTTTTACTTTAATGAAGTATGTTCCTTAAAGACATATTTTGAAATAAGGTCTTGCACAATTTTTCGAAAATTTGAGTACATCTCCCGTAATTTTGCTTAAAAGTATTTTGAAAGATATTGATAATATAGCATAGTACCTTAGAATTTAAAATGTATTTAAGCATAATGCTTTATTTGGGACCAATGCTGTAAAGAAAATTGAAAACGGTTTTTTATATAAAGCTTACTGAATATACCAAACGCTATCTTTTCAATAAAGAATGTTAAGCCACTGGATTCTTCGGTGTTTAAAACTCTTAAGTTCTATTTTTTGATTTTAAATTTTTGGCCAACTTCATTTTCCCCATGGCAATGACAACGATCAATTTTTTTATTCCATAAACGCTAGCTGATCTAGGTTTTGGAGACCATTGATGCTATTGCCTCAAATCAGCAAAGGGCTTAATTTCAATACGAATTTTGCGAAGGTAGTATGCAGATGTATCCATTGTAAACTTCGTCATTACCTTAGTATCTTCCCGTCCTGAAAACTCGTCACACCAACAACGAGTCTTTAGGAATATTGTAAATCGTTTATCGAAGAACCACATGACCTATGTTATAATCTTTATCAGACGGCAGGCCGTGTAAGCTAAGGTACTCTATCAAAACCAGAATGAATAAATCCATTGTGACTTCTTATAGCAAAAATGAAAAATATCACAGAAACGAATCACTGTGCAATGAAGGCTTTACAACTTTTCTATCTCTTATAATAATTATTTAACAGAATATTTTAATTGAACAAACATGTTGGGAACATATTAATTCTGTGAGAAGTATTTTTTACGTTTCACATACGTATCCACATTTATTCTAACAAATATTACAAATTGCGGAAAAAACGTTTCTAGTTTCTGCTCCTGACGGAGTCTTCTTAAGTTATGACATGTTTACTAAACAGAAAGTTCTGAAAATTAGCTGAGGAAATAACTTAACGATGCTTAGTGCCGTCTTAGTCCTGCACTTTCATTTTCCAGAAATATGATCTTTTCAGACCAGAAGACGATTTTTACAACAGATTCCAAAACAGTTTATCATCGCCGAAAACAGCATCGATCTGTGAGATGTACTTTTTCGCCAGAGGAACCGACCGCCAGCTATTAAAACTGCAAAATCTCAGTTTATAGCGTGTTGACTGATTAATTCCGGGCGCGTCATTTTAACGCGTCTTCGCATCGGACACTGCCACTTTTCTCACGGTTTCCTACTTTGAGGTGAAACCCCTCCCATCTGTGATTTATGCAGGGCTGTTCTTTCTGGAACACGTGCTCCTACACTGTACGAAACTAAATGGCAACCGACGAAGACATGGCCTGGGCAACTCACTATGGGAGGTTCTCGAGGATGACGATTCTACGTTCTTAAAACCAAAAGTTTTTTTTTTGAAAGAAAGCGGAGTATATAATTGTATTTGAAAAATAAGGGCATTGTGTTATGTTTTTGGGCCCCTTTACTGCAGATCTTACGTTTTATGATAAATTTTACATGCTTTTAATCAGCGGGTAAGTTGCATTGCAACACCTACTAAATTGACTCTTCCTTTTTAAATACTTTGACATGGGCGCGAAAAACCACAGTAGTTGAAGCGCTCTCTAAAACATAATTAAGTAACTAACCGAGCGCGTCAACTGCTAAGGTCATTCGTCTCATAAGTGTAGTTCATTTTTTCTCGGGAGGTGTCGGCAATCGTCTCACGCTGGATGGCGAGATCTGGCGCCGACTTACCGTCGGCTATGGGCTAGCTAGCGTTTTTCTCAATCAGTTATCTCCCACCAGCGGGGCATCGCCATGACCGGGACAAGCTCTACGCTCTCTACCGGTCTCCCGGCATGTGTGGTACTGTAGTGCGTGTTAGTGTGTGTGTAAGAGGCTTGGACAAGGAAGAGGAAGGAAAGATCGCGTGCGGTCCGTGTTTCGTTTGTTAGGGTACTACTCCGGTATTACACTGTTATTGATCGGAGAAACCACATAAGTACCAATCAGAGCAGCCGCTATAATTCTCCTCCAGACGTCTGAACTCGACCCAGCTCTCTGGCTAGTACCGAAAATTCTGCCACCGTCGGGACTCGAACCTAGAACCTCCCAGCCAGAGGCACTGCAGTGACATCAGTTGAGTGTGCAGTTAGAGGTTGGGAGAGTTTTTATGAGCGATTAACTTTGTTCCAATATAAACACTAAACGAATATTGTGAGACTTAATACAAATCATCTCGAAAAGTAGATGAGACCATGTATGCATGTGAATTAGCCCGTCAAAAGGATGTAAATAGACAGCCTATAAATACCAAATTTCAAAGAGCCCGCGTTGTTTGCTTTCGTCACGGTTTTAATTAAACTCGCAATATAATAAACCGACCACGCCACAATTTAATTTTGATGTCTGCGGGATTTTAAAAAAATTGCTCACTTGTTTGAAAAGACAATATTGTACGTAATTGGTTCAAGACAATATTATACGTATTCAAGTTACAATAGGTTACAATATTATTCTTACAATTTTGTTTTTCATTATTTATCTTTTCTAATCAACATAAAACAGAAAACACAACGAAAATTATTATAACAAAACTTAGTTTTAAGAAAATAAATTAACTATTAAATGACTGTTTTATTTATATTGAGCTGTCGGATGAAAATTATATGATAAAACTTTTGGAAAACTGTAGAGAGTTTACAGAGCTACAATTTGTATTTAGACCTTTTTATGATCTGCGTCAGAACATGAGATATTCTTAAAGAACCAGTGAAAAAAGTATTTATTCTACATTTTTACCTTCGGTTTGTTGATTGTAAGGGTCAAAATCGGATATAAACGCCTGAAAAAGTTCTCGAAACATATTTATCATCTACAGAAAATCGACAGGAAAATTACAGTCAATATTCGTGGGCGTAATGTGGTTCAAATATTTAAACTTATATAAGAAGCTAAAAAACACGTTTTTTTCCCATTTGTGCGAAGTATTCTGGGTAAATTGTTTTAAATCAGAGGAAAAAATGTTTTTTTACATTTAAATTATGATTTTCAACATAAAAAAATGTTAGATGAAAATTTGCTTATCTTATTCCGCTACCCGCTTTTGTTCCTCAAAATTGGAACCTTAAGTGAGGGCACATACATTTTTTTGAAAACGAGAGTAGTTTTCCAGTAATGTTGGTAGTAATCGATTGAAATAAAGGCAATTTTGAAAACAAAATTTTCTCAGTAACGGCTTCAAATTTTTTCTTGAAACGTTTTTGTATGGATAGAGCTACATACACGGAATAATATGTCATAAACGCCATTTTGATGTATTCTTTATGTTTTTAAACATTACATAAATACATTTTTTATGTATCATTCACGTAGTTAATATTTGCATTTCCGACGTTTTTTAAACATTATTGATTTTTGTAAGCACACGTGCTTAAAATGATTTCTTTTGAACTCTCTTGAAAACTTTCACAAAGTGAAAGTGAAAATGTGAAAATGAGTTTAAAATTTCCAAACGACATTTTCTCGAAAAGGTTCTATATTTTTCTTTAATCTTTTTGTACTGATTGTACTAAATCCACTGAATTACTCGGCATATGATACTTTTTGATTTTCCAAAAACAATACAAAGGTAATTTTTTTACAAAAGTATTTTTTCTCTCCCGTCGTTAAAATTTACATTTCAGGCATTTTCTATGCATTATTGTTTTTTCTACACAATTGTTGAATTTGTTAATCATTTGTTTAAGCGATTTCTCATGAAGTTTCTTGAGAAGTTTACTGTGAAAATAAGCTTAAAATTGCGAATTTACTCGAACAACATTTTCTGAAGAATGGCTCCAAATTTTTCAGTTAAACTTTGCATACATGACTATGTTTTTCTCTTCAGTAATATTCTTAAAGAGAAATTTAAATTTTACTGTTAGCGGGACGAAAAATGAAGACAATGTGAAAAAATATATTGTTGGAGCTGATAGGTTGAGAAGAAGATAGAGCAATGCTGGGAAACCTAGCGTAGTCTATAGATATTAGGAAAACTAGAAACAAGAAAAATCTGTGCCATTATATAGCATTATTAGTTACGAGTACTATCACGTATACGTACATATATATGGAGTAATATAAGTAGTAGAGAGAATTTTAGTCAACGCTGCGGAAAATCGATTGAGTTCTTTACTAGAAATCTGTGCATTTGGTAGGCGAGATGGCTCAAACGTTGTAGGCTAGTTTACAGTTAAGAGATTTTTCGACGACCAGAGCACTAAAGGAACATTTTCATACACTTTACAAATGAAATGAAAAAATCTATGTATCACACAATTTATTGACCTGATGCTTACAATATTTTTATCCGTGAATATCTTCCTGAAGTTATGTACTTACCATTTAAATATTTCATTTATTTACTTTGTAATATTTCCGTACAGGAAGGGGAATTTTACGTTTTTATTAGAAATATATTGATTATGTGATCACTTGGGAGAAAAAATAACAAGAAAGTGAGAGAGCAAGTGTAAATGGGACAAACCTCACCCAAGATATTAAGCGAGAGCGACAGGAAGATGAAAGAAAAGGGGATAGAGGAATGGAGAGAAACGTGAAGGGATGGCAAAGGAGATTTGATTGATTGATTGTTAGTGATCATCAATTGATCAATTTAGCGGCGGCGATGGTGTAGCGGTTAGCGTACTGCTATACCCAAGTTCGCGGGTTCAAACCCGATCGAAGCCGTGGATTTTCAGGGGCGAAAAAAATCCTTCGTACGCCTTCCTTCGGAGGGGAAGTAAAGCCGGCTGTCCCATGTTAGTAGATTTACTTGCAT
>JAHLJT010002406.1:181649906-181804710 GCA_031308135.1 Acheta domesticus
AGAATTGAGTAAGTGCTACTATCAACAGAATTCACAATTCGCATCCCAAAGATAAGAAATACAACAATATTTGGAAGTTTTCAAAGTTGAGGTGATTGGATTTTTCACTTGGTAATTTTGGATTTGGTAATTTTTTGTTTCATCGCCCTCCTCGTTCTAATATCGAAGTGTGGAAGAATTGCTGCTTCTATTTCTCTTTTAAATTTCGATGTTACTTACATGTTCAGATCATATTAACATTCCCTTTCCTCCACAGCTTGTTGCAGTTTTAGAACGCCATTAACAGTTTTGACATTGAAGTTGCTCCAGGACGCAGTTTCGCTTTCGTTACTTCATAAATATGTTCGAGATTTTCATCGCTGATGATTTCCTGAAGCTTTACTTCAGTGAGGTCATTATAATGAGAGTTACGCAGATCCTGAATTTCTTTTCTGTTCATGTGGCCAAAACCCTTACCTCCAATTTGACCCAATGGAATTTTACAATTCTGTTAAAGAGAATTGACATTTCAACTTTAACATTTTTGCAGAACGTGATACTTTGAGCTCCGACGTCTGTCGAGTTTGTTTCCCAGATGACGCTGAAAAAGGAAATGAAATGTTCTCACTTTCAAAAAAAGATGTAGTACGACCAAAAGACGCAATCGCGAATGTTGAAGTCCCGAATGTTAAAATCCGTAGCATTTCTCTAATCGCGAATGTTCGGAACTCGCGAATAGTGAATTCGCGGATGTCGAGGGATTACTGTAAACCCTTGAAAATTACTTTTGTAGGTGTTTTTTATGTTGTGTGTGTATGTTACTCACATTGTTTTAATCTGTTTTTGAACTTTAATAAGTAGTTTGAGGATCGCTTGGCTCCTTAACGACCGGCGGCCGTTAATTTCTTAACGGCCTGCGACCATTAAGGTTACCTTTTCATTCTTCTGTGGGGTTGCGTTATGCAGATATATTAACGGACAGTATTACAAAAACCTATACTTACAATGTCTCATCCAGTAAATACGCTAGTAATCGTATTACTCTGTTATGAAGATACAAATACTAGGACACGACAAGTGAAGACTTTGGGGCAGTAACATGCTGCGGCACATTTCTGACGAAATTCAAATATTAGTGTACTTCGATGCCCCGTAGACGTGTCTAGATGTTGGTTGTTTATTTTAAAGATTCGCTGCAAGATGGCACTGATATTCGTCAATGAATGTTCTTTATCAGTATGTGCAGAACCTTTACTCTCCGTTTTCTCAAAACTTAAGTATTGTGGCATAGCATGTTATTGCCCCGAGGTCTTCAATTTGAAAAGTATTTTTGTCCTCCTAAATTCATTTTCTGTGCTTTAAAGAGTCTTGTGATTGAATGTGTGCACCTCCTGGCCGTGGGGGGGGGAGGGGGTTGTCCGATGAAGACGCGATCCTGTTTGTTTCCCGCGGCCTCCCCTCGGCCAATACAACGCGCGCCCTCCAATCCGCTTTGTGGCGCTCGCCGCGCGGGGCCGTCTGCCAGGGCACGCCTCAGGGCGGGGGCGGGGTCTGGAGCAGGGGCGGGGCGGGGTGGTGGCGATGGCGGAGGCTGTGGCGGTGGTGGTGACGGTGGAGGTGGCGAGGGCGGTGGCTGAGGCGGTGGCGGTGGCAGTGGCGGTGGTAGGGGCGGGGGTGGGGGTGGGCGCTGTGGCTGCGGCGGGGGTGGGGTCGGTGGCGGAGGCGGTGGTAGTGGCGGAGCCAGAGACGGGAGCGGTGGCGGTGGCGGGGGCAGTGGTGGGGGCGAGGGCGGAGGCAACGGCAGAGGCGGCGGCGGAGGCAATGGCGGTGGCGGGGGCAGGGGGCAGTGACGTGGGTGGTGTTGGTGTCGCTGGCAGAGGTGTCGGGGATGGGGGGCGGTGGCGAGGGCAGGGGGCGGTGGCGGGGGACAGGAGCGGTGGCGGTGGCGGTGGTGGGGCGGAGGCGGGGCCGGTGTCTGTGTCCGCTATCGGGGGGGAGGTGTCGGAGGTGGTGGCCGTGTGGCCGGGGCGGGGCCTGGAGGGGCGATGGGCGATGGCGTGGGCGGGGCCGAGTGCGGGGTACATGGTGCGGGGATGGAGGATGTCGGTGCTGAGGGCCGATAGCGGAGGCGTGGTGCGTGGGCGTGGGCATGCGGGCACGGCCGTGCGGGAAGGCGGCAGCCTTGGAAGTGGACGCGTGTGCGCAGGGTGGACGGTCTTGGTCCGAAAGTTCGCTCTTGCAGCCCTCCCCCCTCCCGAATCCATCACCGCCTCAGCCCTCGCCACCGCCTCTCCCTCCTCCCCTCCCATATCATCACCACTGCCTCGTCCCCGTCCCCAATGGCTGTGCCCCCTGACCTCTTCACCCCGTCATCGCCCCAGTCCTCACTGCCACTCGCCCCCTGGCTGATCGTCGCCCTCCGATGGCAGCGCCCGCCCCGCCTTCTTACCCGACCTTTTCCTTAAGATCGGGAGAGGTGGCTCAGGGCATCAACTGATGTTACTGCCGTACCTCTAACCGGGAGTTCCTAGGGTTACAATCCCCACGGTTGCAGGATTTTCAACACTGGCTTGTCTGTTAGGTCGAATTCAGTGTCGGTTTTCGAGGAGAATTGTAGCGGCCGGGTGCTCTAATTGGTAGTTTTCCTGTTGTTTCTCCAATGAGCACCAGGCGAATGCCGGAGCAGTACCCTAACAAACGGCATACGGACCGCGCGCCATCTTTTCCTTCCTCTTCGTTGCTCTATTTACCCTCTTAATTACAACACACTTACACTAACATGCACTACTCTACCACCCATGCCGAGAGACCGGTCGGGGGCTTGGAGGTTGTCCCGGCTGGGGCGGTGTCCCGCTAGTGGGAGATACCTGGATGGCAGGAAAACCCCGCTAGTCGACGGCAGGTCGGCAGCCGGATCTCGCAATTCCAGCGTAAAAAGATCACCGCCCCTCCCGATGAAAAACACGCACTACACTTAAGGGAGTAGAGTAGTCAATCACTATCAATCAATCAATCCTTAAGAAGTGTGGGGCCGCTGGTCTCACATTCGACTCCTCTCTCCCTTTCTCTTCCCTCTCTCCCCTCGTCCCGAGGGTGATGTCATAGCGAGGGGGTCATGCGTAGCGGAGGCCACGTGAGGAGCGGTTGCGACGAATGAAGACGTCAGGAGCGATCAGCGAGGACGCGGTGAGGACGGAAGTGGAGGGGGGCTGCAGGCCTCCCTCTCCCGCCCCCTCTTCCGATCGCAGCGCCGCGCCGCGCCGCCCGGCCGGCCTCTAGGGCATCGCCCGTACGAGGGAAATGATTCGCCTCTTTTTCAATATTGAGGTTGTAGAGGCTCGGAACTTACACAAAATTATTGGCTCTTTTCCTTTTCATCCCCTTTGTTCTCCCTCGGCCCTGCCCGGCCCGGCCGTGCCCGGCCGGCCCTTGGCAGTGCGTTGGCGAAACGTCTGGAGCGGCGTGCGCGTCGGGGGGGGGGAGGGACCTTCGCCTTATCGCCGTCCTTTGTCTGCCCGAGGCCCCGGCCACAAATCCGCGGGGGCTCTCCCAGGGCTCTCGCCGCCCGCGTTGTTTTTCGTGCTCGCGGCCGACTGCTGCGATGATGTGTTTCTATTGCGGCAAAAATGAACAAACATTGTCCGTGTGCCTGTGACGTGGCACATCGAGAGTGGTATTGCTACAACAGCACGTACTTTCTCGTATTCGTAATGGTTACGTAAGATTGTAATTCCGCCATTTCTGTACGTATGAACGCATCTCAGCTATCACTTGTAAAAGTCGTTATCAATTATCGTTACCCAAAAGACGCGAAACTTAAATTCATTTAAGTTTAATACCTTAACACATTTGACATTCCAAATCATTTTCCATTCAACCAGAAACACTGCACTCTGAGTTTTTTTTGTTACTATTACTTTAGAATTCAGCTACACAATAACTTGAATTAAAAGTCACAACTTGATCAGCATTGTCAAAACCTTTTCTAAACGAACATAAAGCTAAGTTATCGTGTTTGCAATACATTTGCTAAAAATAACACGGAATACACACATTTCCCACGTTGACGGCTTTAATTGCAGTAGGTATCTATATTAGGGTGGGACGACTCCTTGACAATTATTCCGAACTAGCACTTATTTATCTCATTTATAGTTGCCATTATTTAAAATATATTGTCAAGATACATAGAAATGATTCGGAGCTGTGGGGATTCCGGAATGCACAAGCCTTTCAAGGTTCGACCTCGAAAGTGATAACATTTTAGGTTTTTCCCAGTTTTTAAATTTGATCACGTCGCTATTTTTCTCGGAATGCCAATAAAGTATAACGTTCGAAAAGGACTCCGCACAGTTCTATGGAAAACCGGCATCGGTTAAATTGGCTATTTTTTTTATATATTGTTGTTCTGAGCAAGTCGATCAAAAGTCTCAATGACCACTCGGTCCAAAACTCCATAGTTTAGGACTTAATTGCGTTTTTGTGCGTGATTCTGGACTTACGGTAGTGAAATCCACCTGAGAAGTCAACTCTCGAAGAACGATTAGTTGCTGTATCGTGAATTGTATACCGCAAGCTTCTTATAATTATTTCACGAATTTCGAGAAACATTTCAGGGGATTTAGAACTTGAGTGAAGGACGCGCTTGCAAACGAACTGGTCACTTTGCTAGTTGTGTTAGTACCGTTGCACGCGGAGCGTCGAGGTAAGGTACACTACTCGAGGGATAGTATCGCGGTTCATACGTTAGGAATGACTCAGAGATGACAAAGATTATATCTTGTTCGCTGTTAGTCAAATAATACATGTATAATGAGTCAATTACTGCATCCCTCAATTATGATATATATGAACAGTTACAGGTTCTGGCAGCTCCCGAACTTCTATCGTTTATACTACCACGATGAAAATAATAGTAGTTAAAGTAAAACTCTATTAAATGTTACTTAAAATGTATTAGTTTCTAACGGCTGCAATAAAACATTTTTGCAATATAATGTATGTAGATATATCATTCGTAACCTTATTTCATCCATCCATATCCATCGTTATATACAAAAATAAACTTGTAACTATAAGTTAGGGCATTAAAAATATTTCATCTACCGTAAGTCCAGAATCACACATAAAATGGCAATTACGTCCAAAACTATGGGGTTTTGAATCGAGTGGCCATTGAGACTTTTAATCGACTTATTGAGAACAACACTGTATGAAACAATCAGCCAAATTTAACGGAAGCCAGTTTTCCATAAGAACTGTGCGGAGTCCTTTCGTCCTAACTTTTGTAATAAGTTTTCTCCTCTTTTCTCTTCCTTGTGGTCTTCTGTAACAATAAACATTGCAGGGGGCTGAAATCTTATTTATTTACTCTAACATATGCATTAGGATACGTACGAAACTTTATATTCGTGTCGGTTTATTGGCGAAGTGTATTTGGCATCAGAATAGTTTAAATGAAATGCATTGACATTACTAAAATTCTTATTCTATTTATTAAGAGATTGTGAGTACTTAGCAATGAAGTTCAGATCTGGTACAAAATGAGGCAGAAATTGAATATAGAAAAGTATAGTAATGCAAAATAACAAATAACGAGTTATCACCTTACAATCCAGTTACCCCTCGTAAAACTATCCCGAGTAAAATTCATTTTAAAAGCTTATATTAGTGATAATTAAGGTACAATTAAAGTAGGAAAATAATATATAAAATATTACAGTTGGCTTTATATTTGACATATTCTTTAAACAATGAATTTATTGTATTTTTCGGCGTCATTGAAGTCGTATGTCCAGAATCATGACAAATTACTGTATACAGGATGTCCAGAAGCTCCCGTTACAAAAAAATACCACAAATTCTGTGTTGCCAGACATGAAGAAATGGCAGGTCCAGTTTTTCCGAAAAAAAATTTGTCTTTGAGAAAATTGAGTTTAAAAATCACTTCCGGGGCGCCATATTCAAACCGGCCGCAACGACACTGCAGACAGCGGCGTCACCTTCTGCGCGGAGCATTTCCTCGTTTCTCCGCGTAAACAGTGAAACAGTCGAGTAACATTCCGGAAAGCATCGCGTTGCTTACACTAGAATACTTAATAGTATCAAGTATTTGCAGGTTCTATTCAATAAATATTTTAAATGTATGTACAGAATATCGAGTTTTGTTCAAAATGATAACCACGGTACACGGCGGCGTAAACATAAATTATGAACACGATCCAACATTTATGAAACATATTGAATCTCCCCGAATGCTCGAATTGTTATTTTTAGAACATATTAATATGAACTAGTGCTTTGGGCTTAAGATTGCCACATCAATGATAGTCTCCTCTAGATTTTTCTAAATATCATGACACACTAAGAAGCATTTAGGAGATAAAATATTCGTTAATGAAAATACTGAGTTAATTGATTATCTTTGGAATTTGAATTGATTCTCCCGGCTGTCATTTTCTGAATTCTCAAACTAACGATAGTCCAGCTTTAAACTTCTTAATAACCGCTGGACGGTTTATCTAAGATGTAGCCCTAACTGATGGATATCAATATTTCCCCCCTCAAAAATATTGCATCTTTCCTAAATAAAAGTACCTGTCCGCGCCGTAAAAGATCCACGAACTTCAATACCACCCATCAAGTATTATTTTAGCTTAAGTAATATGTGGCACTTTCTGCTGCCGCAGCGAAAGCATTCCGAAATAACTGCTATTGCAAAATATGCTAAACTGTTCTACGTGGAACATCGAAGTTAAGCAAGCGGCTTCGACTATCTATTCTCGAAGTTGAATGACCATTCTACCCGCCGCTTTGCTTTTCTAGATGCAAGATGAGAGCATGTCTTGCTCCCAAATCCTGGAGTTACTTCGTGAAACAATTTCATAAGGTAGTTTACAGCTACTCGGGAAAAGTATTCTTTGAGTTGTTTTGTTTCTTTGAGCTTGCATTGTAGTTAGCAGATACGTACACAAATGAGTAACGACCATTTCTTCAATTTAATTCTTCGAGGTTACTACGTAGTACAGAATGTAAGGGAGTAGAAACAGTTCACTACTACACTACTTCAGTGTTGTAATTTTCAATATTTTTCTTTGATATTTTCATAATGTACAACAAAAATCGTCAAAGAGAAAAAAATGCAGTAAAATCAATTTTTAACCCAAAACCTTCTTTTGAATTATTTAATTTTTAAATTTATTTTAATGCAGAATCATTATCCTTACTACTGTGACGTACTAGACAAGAATAACACAGACGACTGATTCTGTTTGGTATTTACAATATATTTACAATTATAATATAAAGATTAAGATACAAAATTTAACCCCCTTGGCAACCTTTCAATTCCCTTAGCCGCGAAACCCCGCGACCGTCCCTAGGCCTAGCCCAGTACCTCTGCTCGAGAGCAGGAGAGTGCAACGCGAAGTGCGAAGCTGTCGGACATAGAGTCCCCGTAACTAGAGAAGTTACATGGCCTGACGCCAAAACAGATCTTCCACCCGAAGATCACGTGTAAGATACTGTAGATACCACCCGTCTTTCGATACTCTAGCGTATCCCGCGAGGCGCGTGTCGGCGCCGCTCTTAAATATTCGACGGCTCGCCCCCCACTCTACAAGCGGCGGGCGTCGTACGGCTCTCTGGCCAGCCCTCTCCAGGGCGCAACCGACATCACCTAGACTCGCGCCCGCGCGCGCCCTGTTGTCCAAGTTATTTTGGTGCCGGGATTTTCCTGCCCGGCGCGTGCCGGCGAGTCGCCGCCGCGTTCCACCCCCATCCCCCATCCGGCTTAAGACTGGGCTTCCCGAGCGACCCGCCGAAACGCGGGTGCGCTACCTCGCGACGCTACACTACTTAAATATTTTAGAACATGCATATTTTGCTACTTTAAATTAGTTAGAAATACTTTACATGCAAGTCCTAAATCTTTCAGTTATATTTCTATATGTTCAATATTTTCATTTGTTTAAAAAACTTCATCAATTTATAACTGTTCCATTTAATAATTGCATACTTTTTTTTTAACTGAAAATATTAATTGTATAATTTTTGTAGATTTTACATAAAAACATTAATAATTACATTGTATTATGTTGGTTATTTTTTTTACTTATGAGGGATTTATATCTCAAAAGAATATTTTATGGAAAACAGGAATAAACCTAAACAATATGCAAATTAAATTATAACTGCAACACTACTGCTCTGTATATTTTTTAAAAACATATCTGATAATACATAAAATTATTTTCACATTGAAAATTGAATTCTGTTAGTTGTAAGGTTAATATAAATAAGCCATTCGCGCGAAATCTCGCACACTGCTCGAAGGCTCCCGTTCGAAATGTTCCAATACTGCTTCCTCTGTAGCGGCAGATAAGCGAGACACACCTGAATCGACACTTCCGCCTGGTAAAACTGAACCCGACGCATGTATTCTTGCATCGAGGTGCAGAAAAACGCAGTGGGAAGGGTGTCTTCTGCTCGGGTATCTCTCGGCGTACACTCGAGCTGCCGCACGAGCGTTGCTCCGGCACTCGCCGAAGACTAAGTACATGTCGCAGTACTCATTAATTGAGAACATGCTTATTCTGGCCTCTCGCACTCAAACTCGAGGTTTCTACTAATTTGCCTTGACGGCACTTAGCTTTTACTATACGCTGCTGGCGGCGGGACGGTGGGGGTGGTGCGGAGGGGAGGAAAGGGGAAAGATTTTCAGCGATGACCACTGTGCGGGCCGGGTTTCGAACTGCGCAATCTGTTGTTTTGAGGCAAAACTGACATGCGTCTGACGGGGGAATCACTAGGCGACGGTGGGAGGTTCGCCATACGATATAAACCACGATGTGACGCGGCCTAGCAAGTAACAAATGCAAGGACATCGATCATAATAGAGCTGCGAATGTCAGCGGTCCGGTAACCTCAGTGAACCACGGTCGAACTTTTGCCAGCTAGAATGTGTGAGTTCTTTTGAAGTATTTGTACATCACGCAATGCAATATCACAGTTTTTCTCAGTCTTTTACCCTTTCACACCAGTAATATACTAGTTTTGTATTTTTTATTCATTGCTGCATGGCACAACGGCGATGCTATTTTATCTCCGTTGATATTGACCTATGGGTTAGGTTAATGGCCTACGTGCCCCTACAAAGATTATTCAATGCACTGTTTGGTCTGCATCACCACAAAATGACTGTAAAAAGCATCAATTCAAATTCTGCGTCCAGAGTATTCTCAGTATTTTCATGGAACGGGAATTTAGGAAACGAATATTTCATTTCCAAAACGCTTTTAGTACATCACGATATTTAGAATAATATTCAGGAGACTATCATTTACGTGGCAATCTTAAGCCCAAAGCACTAGTTCATATTAATATGTTCTAAAAATAACAATTCGAGCATTCCAGGAGATTCAATATATTTCATAAATGTTGGATCGTGTTGATGTTTACGCCGCCGTGTACCGTGGCTATCATTTTGAACAAAACTCGATATTCTGTACATACATTTAAAATATTTATTGAATAGAACCTGCAAATACTTGATACTATTAAGTATTCTAGTGTAAGCAACGCGATGCTTTGCAGAATGTTACTCGACTGTCTCACCGTTTACGCGGAGAAACGAGGAAATGCTCCGCGCAGAAGGTGACGCCGCCGTCTGCAGTGTCGTTGCGGCCGGTTTGAATTTCACGCCCCGGAAGTGATTTTTAAACTCAATTTTCTCAAAGACAATTTTTTTCGGAAAAACTGGACCTGCCATTCTTCATGTCTGGCAACACAGAATTTGTTGTATTTTTTTGTAACGGGAGCTTCTGGACAGCCTGTATATTATTATGTAGATTCATCATCTCAATTTTTTCTTAATTTTGTGACCAAATGTTTATTCCTTTTCATTTTATTTTAATTACAATATGTTTTGTTATTGGTAAAAGTTTTGTCAGCGATGTCTAATTATAACTGTAAGACATCTTTTTATTAGATGCCCTACTTATAGTGCAAGGACAGTAGGGTATGTGGTGGCGCGTGGTATTTCGTGGTGCAGGATATGTCGTGGCGCGGCTGATGTCGTGGCGCGGGGTATGTCGTGGCGCGGGGTATGTCGTGGCGCAGGGTATGTCGTGGCGCAGGGTATGTAGTATGGCGCAGGGTCGTGCTTTTGTATGATATACTTCACTCCAATATTTTGCTGAAAAGTAAGTCTAGTCTGGCATGTAACTTTAACACAAGTAACTTACCATAAGTAACTTTAGTCTGGCATGGAAATAGAATTTTAGATGTTAATTATCTACGGTAATTCACAGTTCTCTACTATTACTTAGGCGTTATTATTGTCTACCTACTGTTTTTTTACTGAGATATCCTTTGCACATTTAATTTTTTATTATTCACATATGTTCTGAATTTTCTGAATGTTCTGAATTATAATTTAAATGTAATGTGCGTGCTTTGTGTTCTACTTTTATTGTATTCAGCTTTCACTGTATTCTGCTTTTATTGTATTCTGCGTTTATTGTATTCTGCTTTTATGCTTAATTGGTATTCTACTTTAAATTATTACATACTAGAGTGTCCGTTTTCCAGGTCTTATTTAAAAACAGTTTTTTTCCCTTAATTAAAACCGCTTTCTACAAATGCAAATGTATTTATTTGTTCAAATAAAGCTTATATATATATATATATATATATATATATATATATATATATATATATATATATATGTCATGCTGCGGGGTGTGTCGGGTCGCGAGGTATGTCGTGGTGCAGGATATGTCGTCACGCGGGGCTGTCGTGGCTGGGGGTATGTGTGGCGGAGTGGACCTGATCGTGTGGCCGGGCCGCTAACCTTTCTTTTATCCGTGGCGGCGGGGTGGGGGCCGCGGCGCCGGCGGTTCGCGTGGGCCCTGGGTGGGCGGGGAGGCTGCACGAGGCCGCTCTCGTCCCGGCGCGGCGCCGCACCTGCGCAGCGCAATTGAGCGCGCGTGTCCCGTGTCCGCGTGTGTCTCTGTGTGTGTGTGTGTCGCGGACCGCGTGCGCTGTTTTGCAGCCGCGTCGCGGAGCCGCGTGCTGGAGGGCCCGCTAACTGTTTTCGCGCGGGCGGTCGTGTTTAGGAAGTAGCAGAGTATTTGGGTGTCGTGTAGTTTATGTATGCATTGAGGTTAAACAGAATCATTCGTACGTGCGCGCGTGGCACTGGAGGGGAATTTGATTTTCGAATTACCGGGGGCGGCGGCGGCGGCGGCGGCGGCGGCGGCGGCCGGGCGGCGCGCGACGCGCCTCCCGCGTTCGACCGAGCGAGCAGATGCGTTTGAAATACGGACGTTAATATCGGTTCGGAAAGCGGCCTTAACGGACTGTGACGGGGAGCGGGGCGGGGCTGAGGTCGGGCGGAGGCGTGGCTGTGTGGGTTCGGAGCGGGAGGGGAGGGATGGTGTCGGCGGAGCGTGGGGGAAGAGGAGAAGCGATGTGAGGATGTGGGGGACGCTGGACAAGAGGATGTTGGGTTGGGGGGTTGGTTCTCAGGCGGGCAGTTGGGTGCGCGTCGAGATTCTCCAGGCTGGTGTGGGGTCCGGTGGGCGTCCGGTGAGGGTCTGGTGGGGGTCTGGTGGGGGTCTGGTGGGGGTCTGGTGGGGGTCTGGTGGGGGTCTGATGGGGGTCTGATGGGGGTTAGTGGGGGTTGATGGGGGTTGGTGGGGGTCTGGTGGGGGTTCGGTGGGCATCCAGTGGGGGTCTGATGGGGTCTGGTGGGGGTCAGGTGGGGGTCTGGTGGGGGTTCGGTGGGGATCTGGTGGCGATCCGGTGGGCGTCCGGTGGGATCTGGTGGGGGTCTGGAGGGGCTGGTGGGGGTCCGTTAGGGTCCGGTGGGGTTCCGGTGGGGTCCGGTGGGATCCCATTGGGTCCAATTGGGTCCAATTGGAGTGTCCGATTGGGATCAGGTCGGGGTCTAGTCAGTCTGGCCGCCATCTGGACGGGAGGTCCGGTCGGGGTCCGGTCGGGGTCCGGTCGGGGTCCGGTCGGGGTCCGTTTGGGCTCCGGTCGGGGTCTGGCGAGTGGCCGCCAATCTAGACGGGAAGTCAGCGCCTGGGGAGGGAATCGGGGCCGGAGCCCTGCCTGGCAGCGGCGGTGCGGGGCGCTGGGTGGGTGGATGGGTGGGAGGGGATGCGCGGGGTGGGGTGTGGCTCTCAGCGGCGGTGTGCGGTGGGAGGACTGCGGCGATCAGCCAGCGGAGGTCACTCGCACAATTAGGGCTCACGAGCGTTTTGGAAAAGCTGTTCAGTGGGCACGGTTCGCTGGCAGGGCTCTCGTGCCTTTATGTCGAAGGTCGCCATCGAACGGTTCTCAACTGTTAACAATTTTATAAGTCTGTGACGATAATTTTAGTCTCTATGTTTCAAGTTATATGTAGCTTCCCAGCAGTGCAATATCTCTGATTATGAAAATATTGAATAAACTCTAAAAACCAGTGAATACATTTCAAAATACTCGTTTTTTAAAGAAAATACACATGGTGTAGTAAATAAATAATATATACATTCAAATAAAGAACGATGATTTCAATCAAATTTAAAAAAATGTTTTTCACAGACGTTTCAACCTCATTTATAAGGTTTTATATGATTTCTGAAACGGTAGTATTACAAACCAATATTTTAAACAAACAATAATTTTTATCAGTCGAATTTACGTTTGTACGATTCACAAATTATAAAAACTATGTTAAACCTAAGTAAGATAAAGGCGGTTTACCTGTCGTAGTATGCAGTTATGTACACATGTTAGAACTCTAAATGATAACACAACATTGTAGGCTTGCAACTCATCATAGTCGATGTAACTAAGTTAAGAAACATGAAATCTCGAGAATTGTGTATACTGGAAGGTTATCTCCTTGAATCCATTGGTTTAAGTCAGCCAAACATTCTTGTCATCAAAGAGCAGCCGAAAATATGTGTAAGTTAATGGTACCATCATCAATTTAGTAACTTGATGAAGGCCCTGATGAGTCAAAGTGAATGAGAAGTTGAGATCCCACACACGAAAAAATAGAGAGGTAAGAGCAAACGTAGAATATGTTGGATAGCAATGAGATCGTGGCATATATATATATATATATATATATATATATATATATATATATAAATAACAAAGATTATGAGAAACACAAAATTAAATTACCAATAAGTTGAATTGATGAAACGTTAATCACAAGAATATAAAGGGGGTAATGAAATTTGTTATAACACGTTGATTATTTTGTCATAAATATTGTTCAAAAATATTTTAAAATTATAAAAAGTGTTTGTTTAAAAATATTGGTTTGTAATATTATGTACATACTAGCGTACCCTTGTGAAAACTCTCGCATGGGGAACCCCACCCTTTCAATAAAACAATTTTCAATAAAAGTTTCATTTAGCATTATAGAGAGATGTTCTTGGAACAATTCATACTTATTTAAAAACATTTAAGAAATTATTCTAATGCTTCCTTGAGAGTTATCTTTTCGCTTTCGCTTCCTTGATAGTCTTGAAAATAATAGAAAAGGTTTTTACTCTTGAGAAAGCCAAGTAAATTAGTACGAAAATACTGGATCGGGCAAGAACAGACCTACTCTTTTCAATATTATTTAACTGTCCTTGATTTGTTATAAGGAACCGAGGGGGTTTCGGAGAGTAAGGGTGCCAGCTTGCTGGGGTGCGAAAATTGAAAAATTATTTGTATACTAAAAAGTATTGGATTATTTTCTGCGTTCCTTACGTACTTCATGAAAATCAATTGCGAGCCAAAAAATAATCAAAGAAATATTTTCCTCTTTGAGTACTAAATACCATTTGTTGCCATTAGAAATAATTTAGTATACTTAGACTTCACTTCGGTACATGGAAATGTTGCTCAAACGATGTTTGCATATTGAATATCTTAACGAACCGACACCTTGAGTTTAAAATAAAACGGTGTATTATTTACAATATGCGTTTGCAGCTGGGCGTGGATGTACATACTTCCAGATACCGCCATTTAAATCGTGCCGTTTGGACTGCGATCGTTGGCAGTTGTCGAGTGACTTGCGCTATTCTTTCTATAATTTTAAATTTAGTTGTTTTTTTAATTAATTAACGTAGTATTGTAGTTCAGTGCGTTTTGATTTTTGTTTTTTATTTATTTCAAGCTATTTTATTTTAGTTACTTTAAAACGTTTGTTCCTTGTGTTGTACCATAGCACAAGTTTCCCCCCACTACCTGTGCGTACCCGTGCGAGAACGCTCGCATGTTGGACCCCACACTCATCCCTATCCTTCTATTTTCATTCTAAGAGGGAAAGTAGTTAACAAAACGTGTTTATTTGTTTAAAAATGAATAAAATTAACTTGCAATGTACTAAAACAATAACAAATAAAAATAAAAACAAGGCAGTTAATGTGTAAAAGAAATTTTCAATAAATATGTATTCAATATCATATTTCTTGGAACATTTCCCAACACTGACTTAAGACATTTGAAGTAATTATTCAATATTCTTTGTCAGTTAGGTTTTAGATTTTCGTGATAGTCACAAAAATATTAGCTGAACTCGCTGACTTGAAAATTTCATCTAATGATAACAAAAATATTGGTGCAGGTAAAACACAAACACAGTCTTCACTCTTCACTGAACACTCACATCCCTCCACAAGTAAGTACACAGCAATTACAGACCATGGCAAAACGTTAATTGAATAGTTTCACTACACGCATAAGAAACAATCTTCTTAGGTATCAAGCAACTATAATAGTACTTCTAGTTGTTGCTGGAGAGCAAATCTTGCATTAATGGTTATGAAAATAAAGCTAATCAGACTGCGCAAACCATAGTGTATACAGAAAGCGTAAATATAAGATTTGAGGAATCTAAGCCTTATAAGCGTGTGGTCACAAAAATGGTTGCTAGCATCAAGGGCTAAAATATTGTGGTGGCTTTGACAGTATCGAAGGGTGGAACCGAAAATTTAATTGAATGTCGAGGAATGTCTCATCTTATAGATTATTGTGTAAAAAACGTTTCTTTGAGGCCTTGTGCCTCAAAATTTTAGTTTTACATGGCCCTGAAAGGCTTGGTTCAGGAGTTATTTGACGAAAACTTTAGCAAGTGTTGCGGGTTGCATTTGACTTGAATATTTAGATGCGTGTTTTAAACAAATCCTTATATTTTTAAAGTCACAGTGCAGTTCGTCAGGTCTCCGTGAAATTATCTTTATTTAGAGACCTCATTTATAAAGATTGGTTGCGTGTGAGAGCCGCAACGGAAGGTATACTACTGAAATAATACAGGAGGCGATGTTTCAGAATCTGAAGAGGACCTCACAAATGATGTTCAAACGTCTTTGAAATGCATATTTTTAAAAACTTGACTGGAATCATTATTCTTTACTTGAATGTTTGTCTTATTCGGTGATCATTGAACTATTCAATACTTACTTGTGCTTCTTTACAAAACAACGGATTATGGTTTGTTCCATTCCGTGGAGAGCTTGACGAATTATGCTGAATTTTGAATACACGAAAACCAACATTAATTTGGAAGCATAGAATTTTAACATGCGGGATCAAAGAGTCATTTTTTAAAGAATAAATTCACTTATTTCCAGGTATTCACATCAACACATACATGTCAAATTAGTTCGTAGATTCATGATATAGCCGAATGGCAATTTAGAAATTCTTAGCGTTTCATTTACGCAGATTCCTTTCCACGCTTATGAAGAACACGATTTTTTTAGAATCCTTCCATATACTCTATAAAGATTCGACCAAAATAGCGTCAATCGATTCGTTTCGTCGAGAGGATTTGAATGAGCTACTGATCATCTCTGCAGGTTTCTTAACGCTCTCAAATGCGCTCGAAGTGTTTACCACCCAGAAGAAAACGTTTCTTTCGGGAATTCTATTAAAATATTCTGAAAATATCAGATCCGATCCACTTTTCCCTTGTGGTGGACAGAAGAAATCTATCTTGACACTCGAAACTCGTAGATAACTCGCTCATTACATGCATGATTATGTTATTTATGTAGGATTAAAGAGAACCATGAAAGTATTATTCTTTCACACAGAACAGAAGAGTGTGAAATCAAAACGTGACGCATTAAAAGTGTGTTGAACATTTCACGTATGAAAACATGAAACAAAATAGGAAATGTTTTGAAATTATGAAAGTCATTCTTTTAACCGGAGTCCTCCCAAGCATAAATGTCTTAATCGGGAATAGGCTGTACGCCCCCTTAGTTAATAAATATTGTTCGCTAATAATGATTGTTTGCAATGAGACAAAAACCTGCATTTTTATGCAATTTATTAGAGGTTTATTGATAAGTGCAGCTACTACATAACTGATGATGTGGTGTTGCTCCTGAGTTTTAAAAGTTTCGAACTGAAAAGTAAAATTAACTTATATTGTAATTATCCTAAAGACAAGTAATGACACTCTTTTATTCATAAAAATTTGGTCAGTGTAGAAAATAATTTTTGCATTAAATTCTTGAAGCCGCTCGGAAATAATGTAGAGATTTATTAGCTACATGATTTGAAATATAGTTTTCGAACATTCAGTACTACTTTAAAGTGGTCGAGTAGCTATCGATTGGATTTTAATTAATTCGGTTGGCCGTTTGATCCGCGGCAGTGCTGATGCGTCAACGAATGAAAGCGCGAACTGTTAGCTTACGAGCTCAATGGTGCAGGGAGATGATAGTATCATGTAATATTCGTACATCATTTGACCTCTAGATCGTGGCCGCCTTGGTATTCAGTAGAGCTTCAATTTCCTTAACGAGTTGTTTAGCGGTATTCACTGTCTTTACTATAGTACAGGGAGGAAAAATATTGAAATCATCTCAGCAATTACCAATGACTATTGAAAAAATATAAATTATTGAATATTATCAAACACAGGATAAATACTTTGGATTTTAAAACATAATGATAACGATATAAATAAAGTTAACTGAAATATTGCATTAAAATTGTGTAAATTAACTATTAACTGTGACTAAAAAACTGTTGTCTCTGTAAATTATTTGCATTTATTTATGATGTTATATATTTGCCTATAAAATATAAGTATTTCTGTAACATCTGTAAATTTTCACTTATTTGTATGTTTTAAGGCTTAGGTTTTTTATTTGTGTATGCTCACAAAACTTGGATAGTAAATTTACTTTTTGGAGATGCCATAGTGCCTTGACTTCTGCTGCTAGTTCTGTGTACTTCGTTATTTTTTCCTTTTGTTCCTTACTGTTATTATTATTATTATTATTATTATTATTATTATTATTATTATTATTATTACAATATGATCTCGAATATCGGTCATAATGTTCGTGTTTGAGGTTCTTTTCATCTGAAACGTAGCACACACATCAGGATCAGATCTATTAGTGCTGATCCAAAGGTGGTTAAGATTGGTGCAGGTGTAGAGACACATGAAATGTTGTACCCACAAAGGAATTTGTGTGTATGAATAAATGTGTTACGCATAACTCCTAGATCAGAAATATGTACTTCGTAGCCACAGAGCTCGGCATACTCTTCTACGAACACTCTGAAATCTTTCTCGGATGACCAGAGTCAGCTCGTCCGCACACGAGGGCAGTTGTCGCCTTCTTGTTCCTGGCTGCGCAGGAGATTGTCCAATATCACGTTCCAAAGATTGCACGCGGTTTCGCAGATAAATTATCTCTCCCTGGAACAAGCTCTTGTGTAGATAATTCTTAATTAGTTGTAATTAATAATTTTAGTTCTGTCTATATTTTCAATTATATCAATATGTTGGTCCATCATTTAAAAGAGAAAAAAATCTTTGTTTTGTCACCTGATGATGGAAACCTAATTATTTCCGAAACGTTGTAAAGAATATATTTTATTTAATATTGTAAAAAACTGTTATTTAAAGAATTTTTTTCTGTCTTTTAAATGATGGACCAACATATTGACATAATAAATAGATATTGTATCCTTGGGGATTTCCTACTTTCGCAGCAACTCTTTCCACATAATGAGCCACGGGGCGTTGTTAAAGGTGCTCATATCGTCAACGAAAACGGCCCTTGTGTGCTTCCGATCAATATCCGATCTTAATAGGTTATAGCATCTTCAGTAGACAGATTGGGTCGAAACTTCACCTGCAAGGCTGAACAGCCTCCCCTGAATCCTACCTTTGCTTGCAGTCCTTGTATACCCATTTAGTCCAGCGCTTTCCTGAGAACGGGCAAGAGAGACAGAGAGACACTGGGCTGAATGACTTTGTATCTTAGGAGTATCGATCAATTTTCTTTCTCAATAGCGCTACTTTGACGATCATCCATTTTTATGGGAAATATCCCGTGACATAGGTTATAAAGATTAACGCCGGCCCCGTGGCCGTAGTGCCGTAGTGATCTCGGACCGAGGGGTCGCGAGTTCGAGTCCCGCCTCGGACATGGTTGTATGTGTTCGTCCTTTCAGCCCCGTATCATTACCATATCGTTTTATCCTCATACCATTACGTTAAATCCAATAGTAGTCGCTAATGACCAGACACAACTTTAAATAAGAAAAAAAAGATTAACCCATTAAGTCCCAACGTTGCAGCAAATGCAAAAAAAATCCCCTTTTGGTCGACCCACAACACGGAGGTGACTCAGAGCATACATTTGTCACTGCAGTGGCGCTGACCGTGAGGTCCTAGTGCTCGAGTCCCGACACTAGCTGCATAGCTCGGATCAAATGCTGATAAAATATCATGAAGGCATAGTCTTTGATGGACGGAAGTGAAGTGCTGATGGATGAAGTGAACTGACCACATAACTACACAATCTATACGGTACCTACATTATATTATGTACAGTTACATTACATTATTTAGTTTATAATTTAAAAGTACTTCATTAACGTAACAGCCTTAATAACGAGACCGAATGAGGCCTCTAAACGGTGTATAAAATTATATTAGTAAATTTGAAAATGAAAAATTGAGCGCCTCGTAATAAATCCTGGACCATCCTCCTAAAAAGATCAAATCATTGCTAGAAAATTAACCGAAAAAATAAATAAGCTCATATCACGTGGTTGATTTTCAACTGAATTTTGTGAAGACGTTTTCGCGATGCACGAGAGCTTGTGTAGAGACGCTCAACCTCCGTGGCGCGCAATGCGCCTTGGTGATTCCGCTCGAAATGAGATTCCGACGCGTTTGAAGCGCCCTCCGGCGGATTGTGGCCGCGGTGCTGCCCAACCTCCGCCGCCCGCGTCGCCCCCGTCGCTCGTTTGCGCCTTCTCCGTCGCCCTCGCCCCTCGGCCTGCCATCGTCACCACCATCACATACCGGGAGAGATAGCTCAGTGCATCAACTGATGTCACGGCAGTCCGTCCGACCGGGAGGTCCTGCGCTTGCACTCCCGACGGCGGCGGATTTTCGACACTAGCTTGTCAGCTAGGACGAATTCAGTCGCTGGCTGGAGGAAAATTCTAGCGGCCGGCTGCTCTGATCGGTAGTTTTCCCTGGTTTCTCCGATCAACACCAGGCGAATACCGGAGCAGTACCCTAACAAACGGGCCACGGACCTTGTCCTATCCTCACCCATTACACACACACACACAAACATGCACTACACTGCCACACATGCCGGGAGACTGGTCGGGGGCATAGAGCTTGTCACGGCTGGGGGCGGTTCTCCACTGATGGGAGATACCTGTTTAAGGGGAAAACCTCGCTAGTCGACGGTATGTCGGCGCCGGATCTCACCATCCAGCGGAGAAAATGACCACCGCCACCTCCTGCGGAAAACACGTACTACATTTACGGGACTAATGACCTCTGTAGTTGACGCACCCGGAATCACAATCAACCACCATCACCCACCATCAACGTCATCCGCCATCGCAAGCACAATCAACCGCCACCAAACAGTCTCGCCACCACAAGCCTCCATCATTCTCTGTCATTAGCCACCATCACCAATTGCCAGTACCACCAACCACCCTCACCACCACAAACCTCCATCATTCGCTATCATCAGCCATCTCCACTACCAGCACCATCGACAATCACCACCATCAGCCCACATCGACTAAGATCATCACCATCAACCACTACCATCCATTACCACCAACACCAAATACTATCATCATCAACCACCACCGTCAACACCAACCACTATCGTCACCGCCAACCACTGCCGTCTCCGTCAACCACTACCGTCACTACCCACTACCGTCACTAACCACTACCGTCACTAACCACTACCGTCACTAACCACTACCATCACTAACCACTACCGTCACCACCAACCACTACCGTCACCACCAACCACTACCGTCACCACCAACCACTACCGTCACCACCAACCGATACCGTCACCACCAAGCACTACCGTCACCACCAACCACTACCGTCACCACCAACCACTACCGTCACCACCAACCACTACTGTCACCACCAACCGATACCGTCACCACCAACCGATACCGTCACCACCAAGCACTACCGTCACCACCAACCACTACCGTCACCACCAACCACTACCGTCACCACCAACCACTACTGTCACCACCAACCGATACCGTCACCACCAACCACTACCGTCACCACCAACCACTACCGTCACCACCAACCACTACCGTCACCACCAACCACTACCCACACCAGCAACCACTACCCTCACCACCAACCACTACCCTTACCACCCACTACCACAATCACCATCACCAGCCATTATCATCACCACCAATCACCACCATCATCCAGGCGCAGAGCCAGGTCTCGTGCGACGGCACCGCCCATTCCGCCTCCGACGATGGGCGGCGCGGGGGCGGCGCGGGGGCGGCGCGGGGGCGGCGCGGGGGCGGCGCGGGGGCGGCGCGGGGGCGGCGCGGGGGCGGCGCGGGGGCGGCGCGGGGGCGGCGCGGGGCGGCGCGGGGGCGGCGCGGGGGCGGCGCGGGGGCGGCGCGGGGGCGGCGCGGGGGCGGCGCGGGGGCGGCGCGGGGGCGGCGCGGGGGCGGCGCGGGGGCGGCGCGGGGGCGGCGCGGGGGCGGCGCGGGGGCGGCGCGGGGGCGGCGCGGGGGCGGCGCGGGGGCGGCGCGGGGGCGGCGCGGCGGCGGCGCGGGGGCGGCGCGGGGGCGGCGCGGGGGCGGCGCGGGGGCGGCGCGGGGGCGGCGCGGGGGCGGCGCGGCGGCGGCGGCGTGGGGCCGAAGTCTCATATGTGGAATTCCGCGGCGCAACGGCGGCACCCTGAACGACCGCCCCACCGCCCCGCCCCGGCCGCAGGGGGCCACCGCATCCACGCTGCCACCCTGCGACTTCCGCCACGGCACCAGCCTGAGGGATTCCGATCATCGCTTCAAACCTTGTAGGTGATCAAGTATTTCGGATTCGGATTCCAACACGTTTCGGTTTGGAGTTACGACGTGGTCACACAGTTGTAGAATTAAATCTGTCAAAATAATTAAAAGTTACAAGATATTATTATTCGAAACAGAACGTCGATGCGTATAAAGTGACACTTATAAAAAATCTATTTTGCAGAACGGTTTTTATTCTGTTTATTTCGCACTCGAACAATGTTCAATTCTATGTACCGAATACTTTGTGAACTATATTTATGGCATTTTTACAAGTAAATATATACATCATTTTCTAATCCTATTTCTTTTCTGAACGTTCTAGTTTTTGGAGACAGCTATGATTATACAAGAATGACTAACTGCTGATGATCCAATACATACGATGATGCGATATTTTACTTGCGTGACGTCACGACCGCTGTGATGCACTCCTTCTGAATCTGAATTCAATTTTAAGAAATGTTATTTTGAGTTACAAGTGCCAACGTTGTACAAAAAGGGCAGTTAAATTTAATTACTTGAAGAGTACCACGTGTAAATAATTTTTGATTTTTGAGTTGTCTTTTAAAACGTAAACACAATGTAGCATGTTGCACGAAATTTTGAAGATCTTGAAAACCGAAGTTAAAACTATCTTATTCGGTTATGGTTACAGATGGGATGAACAATAACGCATGTAATTATAGTTTGACTCACCATTTTAAGTACTTTTAACGGTAAACTTTTAAGTTTCTCTTCACTGTCAGGATTTCGACCGACCAGTGGCAAAAACCATTTTATTCCGTTATGATTACAGTAATATGCGATGAACAATGACAGTTATAATATCGGTCTCACTAATCTATCTACTTTTAACGTTTACCGGTTTGGTTTCTGTTCGATGACATGTTAAGTATATTTTTGTTCATCATTGAATTTCTCAATTTTCACTCTACTCCATTGCTTATTAGATAACAGAATAGTGTGTGTTTCATCTTACATTTGGGAGATTATTCAGTGTGGTCCATGCCGTGAGTTTAGCGTGAGAGAGATGGACTAAGGCTCCAGATTATTATCGTGAGGGATCGCAATGCGTCCTCTCAATTAATGCTATCATCATCTGCCTCTGCCGCATTTTCGGAGACCACCCCAATTAATAAGCGATGACCGGATTACTTTTTAATGACTGTATTTATTGATTACCGGGATGCGCATGTTTACGTTTTAAATTGTGGCGTTACGCTGCGCCGCACTAGATTTTAAATAAAGCAGGATCAGTAATTTTCATTGCCCTGCTGTAATCCTCCAAAATGTTCCTTCTCCAACTGAAGCTTCTGGCTGGAAAACATTGAATTTTACGAAAAATTATTAGTACAACTTTGCTTTACAACTAAACGTTATATTTGCAAGTATAAACTTTTAGTCATTTTAATATTTTTATTATATAATATTTTTAAACTGTTTGAATACTTTAAACCTATAAATTAATTGAAATTTTCATGTAACATTTTACTTCCTCGCCTTACTACGTAAGAGGAGAAAGTATTGTAATTGTTTTTTAAAAAGATTCTTTTTTCACGATCGGCAATTCTGCCTTTCAAGGGTTTGAACATTTTCATTTTTAATGTGTAACATATGGGCCCACAACCTGTCACTCGTGTGAGCTAATAACTAATTTACTGAATTTCATACTTATATTTCCAACATATTCATTTACCTAATTTATATACTGTTCACAATTTTCCACATATTATTCGTTCATAGATCTCGATACTCTCTATATATACATTTAACATTATATTTATATTAATGGAAGAAAATTTACAATTTTAAATATACAATATAATAGTTAATATCTATATTTGTGGAGGTTTCAACATATATTTCGGATATTGTGATATGCATTCTCTTGGGATTGTTTAATGTTTTTCCGTTTGGAAATTTTATACTGGAAGGAGAGAACGGAAGAAGTGTAAAAAAAAATTGTCACAGTTCTGTCTTATATGTTCGATTGGGAGCTCTATTTGAAGTTACCTTTGAATATGTATATTCGACATGAATCAAAGAGCCTTTGCACATTTTTGTAAAAATTTGTTCTGTACAACCTGAAGTTTTTCAATGTTCGTTTTTGCTGTGTTATTCCAAACTGGACAGGCATAAGCGAGTGATGGCCTAATAACGGATTTAAATATTAAAATTGCACATTCCAAATTTAAGGCGGAAATTTATTAATGGATAAGTCACGATATTTTGACATATGTTGTTTATTCTGTTTCTCCAATGTGTTTCTTCCAAGTTATAGTGCTACCTATGTGTGCCCTAAGATATTTCACTAATGTATAATATGGAAGCCATGGAAAGATAGTATTATTAAATACTAGTGGGCAAGGTAACTTTCATTTACAAAGAGTAACAATTCTTCGCTATCTAAAGACTAAAAAAATGTTCGTTAAATAGTTTATTACTATTTAATCATTGATACTATTTAATAATTTGATTGCGTATTTAATCATTGACTATTTTATCATTGATCCTTTTAATTTTCGGAGTGGAAATCGTTCGTCTTAAGAAAATTTATAATACTTAGGCTAACAGATTTGCCCCTACGCCAAGACAAGTTGTGAAACTTACGTAGTATTTTCTTATCAAATTTGAACTACTTGACCAAAAAATCGTATCTTTACAATTACAAATGCCATTATCGCAGCTCTACTGTCGACGCAACGAATAAAACACAAAAAATAAATATGACAATACAATAACAACTTTCACTACATATTTACAACACATTCACACACGGTTACATCAGATATATGTTACTTTATTCATGGTCATGCTACCTCTGATTCTCCTATATTAATTATTTAATTTAAATCGGACACAACTTCATCTTCCTGCATTTACTATTTTGTTTTTATTTATTTAAGGTCGCATTAACTACAAGATGATTAGCGACCATTATTGATAAACGTTCTATATATATACATATACATATATACATATATATATATATATATATATATATATATATATATATATATACTGAATGAAGTGATGATCATGATGACGATGATATGATGGTGGGGGTGAATGGGCGAACACAAATACAACCATGCCCGAGACGGGCCTCGAACTCACGATTCTTCGGGTCGAGGTCGTATCGGAACTACTGCTTTTGCGATCTCGGACACCCGGATTAACTATTTGATGTTTATGCACTTTCCTTTGGTTGACCTCTGCTCTCTTGACCGGTGAAATAGACGGGCAAAACAAAACAAAAATATTTGGCAGTAGAGAGCGTCGCAATATTTGGTGTGATAGTTTCATTTCACAGGAGTATGTTTGATAAGGGGGAGTCGTGAGATGGCACAATTGACAATGCGAGAATCAATCAGAGGAAAGTAAATCCAACACGAATCTTGCACCGGGAGAGATGACTCAATAAATCAACTGATGTCACTGCAGTCTCTCTGACTAGGAGATCCTGGGTTCGAGTCCCGACGGCGGCAGGATTTTCGACACTAGCTTGTCAGCTAGGTCGAATTCAGTCGCTGTCTCGAGGAGAATTGTAGCGGCCGGCTGCTCTGATCGGTAGCTTTCCGTGGTTTCTCCGATCAATACCAGGCGAATGCCGGAGCAGTACCTTAACAAACGGACCGCATTCGATCTTTCGTTATTCTTCCTTGTTGTATCCTTGCCCCTCACTTAGACATACACTAACATGTACTACTCTACCACACATACCAGGAGACCGGTGGGGAACTTAGAGCTTGTCTCGGCTGGAGCGGGGCTCGGCAAGTGGGAGATACCTGGTTGGGGGAAACTCCGCAAGTCGACGGTAGGTCGGCGCCGGATCTCGCCATCCAGCGGGGGAGGATTACAGCCCCCTCCCGCCGAAAAAATACGCATTACACGTACGGGAATAATGACCTCAGTAGTTGACAGCGCCCGGAATCACGAACAAATTAATCAGTCACTCAACGAATCTCGTGGAAAGTGAGGTAACGAGACGCAGAGAAAAGTATCCACGAGGACGCAGAAAGAGCACAAAGGGAAGAGGACGGGGATGGGGACGGGTCTGAACCCCCGTCCTGCGACGCCAGCCGCACTTCGCTACGCCTCGCCGCTCCCACCCCCCGTCCTCCCACCCCCACCCCCCGCCCCCGCACTCCCGCAGGCTCTAAACCAAACTCCGGCGAAGACCTACGCCGCCATCTAATCTGCCGAGATCGCTTTTAAGTGTAGTTAATATTTAATGGCCTGGCATAGCGCGCGCGGGCAGGGCGCGAGAGCAGTTGTGAGGAACCGGTGGCGGGGGTGGGGACCGAGGAGTGGCAGTGACCCTAGAAGAGCGCGGCCTGTCCCCCGTCCCCTCCGTCCCCACCCTGTCCCGCCGTCCTCGACGTTCGCGCCACTTTCACCTCGCCCGTCTAGACACTCGGGCGGCATTAACGTCCCATCTGTCTAGAAAACTGGTACACGTCATACTCGGTGCGGCGCGGCACGGGGAATTAAGTTAATGGAAAATGTTTAGCAGCCGAGCGCCTCCGCCAAAGCGAGAGGCTTTTTCTTCCCCGGGCCGTGATTGCCGCGCCGGTAGCAGTTTCCCGTCGGGGCGAAAAGCCACAATAACCTAATGGAGGTTTAATTACTTCGGTAATACGCCTCCGTCCTGATTGCCGCAAGTAAGAGTGTCGAGTGCCTCGGAATCAAAGGCGGGAGAAACTTCGGGAGCGGCCTGAAATATTTAACACTCCGCGTCTAAAAGGGAGTCCCGAGTATTCACGAGTATTCGCGCCCAACGCGGCGAGGAATTTAATGAAGTAAAAAATCGATATTTCCATACCCAATAATTAAATCAGATGCACATTCAAACAGTTATGAAAATGTAATTAATTCTGCAATTAATAAATATTATTTCGCCGCCATCTCAGCCTTTTGTGTCATCTTCGTTTCAACGGGACAGATGTTATCAACGTGCCTGAGGGGCCGAATGCGGGGTGTAGCGGTTCGGGGCAAAAGGATTCCCTGTCGCGAAGGCAGCAGAGGCGGAGTAGAGGAAGCTGCGAGGAAGAACGTATGAAATGAAGGTGGAGCACAAAAGGGCAATAGAGGATGCGGTTGGAGGGCGGAATGGGTTGGGCGGTGGTAGGGGGAAGGCGGGGCGGAGGCGGGGCGGAGGCGGGGCGGAGGCGGGGCGGAGGCGGGGCGGAGGCGGGGCGGAGGCGGGGCGGAGGCGGGGCGGAGGCGGGGCGGAGGCGGGGCGGAGGCGGGCGGAGGCGGGGCGGAGGCGGGGCGGAGGCGGGGAGGAGGCGGGGAGGAGGCGTGGCGGAGGGGTTGCGGGGGCGTGGCGGGGGCGTGGCGGGGGCGTGGCGGGGTAGTGGCGGGGAGGCTTGGCGGGGGCGAGGCGGAGGCGGGGCGAAGGCAGTCGGGCGGGGGCGGAGACGGGCGAGCAGGCAAAGACGCATCGCCCGTGTGCTGAAATGGGCGACCGCTCGGGGCGAGACAAATAAAATCATTGCGCTTAACGAGGCCAATCGCCGCTTCAAACGAGGGGGCCGCGGGGGAAGGGAGTGCAGAACGCGAGCAGGTGTGCGGCGGCATCACCTAGTAGAGCAGAAGGGCGACGCAATGGATGACGAAGATTTACCAAAAAACGGGGCGAAAGGAAGTTTAGAATTTTCTGCACCTGGAATATTTCGTAGCGAGTATCACACCTAACAGAAAAACGGACACATTATTAAAACACAGTAGTTATTAAAATGACAGAAACGATGATTATAATTTTAACACCGATATTAGTTGCCATATTAAAACAAATGCAATTACAATATTAATAAGGGCAAAATAATAAATGCTACAATCTTAATCACACCTGACAAAATAAATAATTGAATATTCTGTAAATCTCACAAAAACAAATGAAAAGGGAGAAAATGGATTGCTGTTTTTGAAAATTCCAGCATCATTTAATCATCGTTTCTATGGACCTCGAAAACCTGGAGAATTTTGAAATGATAGGAAAAAATCTGGAAAATTCAGATAAAAGGGATTCAGGGAATTTGAGGTAAATACCTAAAATTTTGTTTTGTTCAGTAAAAATGTTCATACTTCACGAAAAATAGTAATTGTTTAGGTTTTTATATTTTGTAAGTAGCTTTTTGACAGCGTATCATAAACGTGAATTTTGATTGTTTTGTGATTGAATGTTTTGAAAATTTTGAAAATGTCCGAGAAGTTTCATGTGAAGTACCACCAAAATTGAAGTATCCGTTTCAAATTCCGGAAGTTTGCTCGCGACATCAGCCAGAACAATTGGGGAATATCAATTTTGGAGAAAATAAGCTGAACTGTTTAGGTGCTAGCTGTGACCCCAGGCGGACACAGGGACGTTTTGCCATCAATCGATTTTTCGGTATCAAGAATAAATAAAACACGGATTCTTGCTCTACCATGTGTTAGAGGAATGCTTTTTTTTATATTTATCAACTAAATTGATCCACTTTTACCTTACCAGGGCCCGATAATTAAAAGTATTTTTGGCGAAAATTCGCCTTTTCCGGAGTACAATTACATAACTTTCTCTTTTTAAGAAGTTCTTAAGGGCGAGAAAGTAAATTATTTAAGAGATTCATTATTACTCATTAAACACACTGTTAATAATTTACTAAGTAAAATGAAATAATTAATTGGATATAAAAATAATTTTATAATAATTTGGAAAATATGAAAATAATTTGGCAACATACCACCCATTCCTGGGAACTCGAAAATACACAAACATTTCTCATACAATCCACCAATTACTTTAATTCCTAACGTTTTTCTGTGCGTGAAACTCACTCTTTGCCTTTATTTATTTTGTGAGTCAATAATGATCTCAAAACTTAATATAATTATTCTGCCCTTTTTTATTTCCACTTACAACTCTTAAATATTTTACATTAATTTAATTAATTATTTAATTAATTTTCCACAAGTTGTTCAATAAATGGCATAATGTAACAGTCTTTACACTATCATTAGTTTATAGTTTTCCAAACGTTGATGCTAATTGCATTGGAATCACAAATGGTATTCGGAGCAGTGCTCTAACAAACGGGCCACGGACCGCGCGCCTTCTTTCTTTCATTTTCCTTGTCCCTTACTTACCCCCCTCCCCCACACATGCATGCAGTGCACTACCACACATGTTGGGAGACCGATCGGAAGCTTAGAGCTTGCCCCGGCTGGGGCGGTGCTCCACTGGTGGGAGATACCTGGCTGGGGGAGACGCCGCCAAAGGTCGGTAGGTCGGCGCCGGACCTCACCATCTAGTGTGGGATGATAACTGCCACCTCCCAAGGAAAACACGTGCTGTACATATACAAGTCTAATGACCTTAGTATTTGTAGTAATGACTTTAGTATTTGATGCGCTCGGAATTACTAACCACTCAATCACAAATCGTACTACCTCCTTTTTGGAGCAGGTCCGTACTACGTGCCCAGTTGCTGCAGATTCCACTCTCTTCCAGTCCTTCGCTTCGCTCTTGTCTCATTTTATAATCGAATTGCTGCTGTTAGAAAAATCGAATCATCTTGTTGCAATGTGGCTCAGTTCTCGCAACCACAAACATTTACTCTACATTGTAATGCAACCACCCACGTCGGATGCCAATTTTTGAAATGAAACCGGGGGGGGGTCACATCACAGGGCGGAAGCGCCGTCACGCTGAAGGTGCGACGGTCGTTCCCGGATTGCAGAGAGAACACACGCTGAATTTGTTTGAAGGGCGCCAAGCGCATGCCCACTTACCTGCTATCTTTTCGCCGGCATCGAGCGTCTCAGGGGTGAGTGCCCTGGGTCGAAGGATTGCATTTGCTTTTGCTTATGGTAGTAATAATACACTTCTCTTAGATTTTGAATTTGACACCCGGCAAAAGGGCGGGGACACATTTATTAAAAAAAACAACTCTTTTTGCGAGAATAAGACACAGTTCTTGGCTATTGATAAATGATGACGATGAACACTTACATAATGGTGATGAGGTTGCAGTTACGTCACCGCGAACGGGATTGCTCGCCGACCGATGGGCTGTCGCGGCCGAACCCTCAGGGACGACGCTGGAGCGTTGTTGGAACGCGTGTCTGACGGTCACAGTGGCCCCGGGGATGAATGCTTCGGCGCGCGAGAAGTCAGCGATGGGCATCCGCGAAGCGATGACTTGAAGCTGGCGCGCGCCTCAGGTCGTCAAACGTTGCCTGGACCGCATGTAATGTTGCAAGCCAAAAGTCTGGCTATGCACCCTTGTAATTGATTATAGGGTGTGGATCCCTTTAATCCCAGCCTGGCATGCAGTATAAATTCTTCTGCTGAGTGAAGGCTGGGCGGATCTCGTTGCGATCGGAACAAAGTTCGTCTCTCACGAACTGCTGTTACTGTCTCCCGCCACTGCTCTCTCTCGTGATTTTACTAATAACCAAATGCTCGACCGCTCTCTGCTGTAATTTTTCTGCTAATCCCCGATTTTCGAGCGTTCTCCCCTCACACGGCCTCGTTCCCCCTCCCTTTCGCACCGCGCGAGGGTTTTGTCACGTGCTTCTGCTAAGCGTTTTGATAGGCCGGTTTGCTAGATTCCAGAATCTTCTATTCTTTTGGTTACATGATCGGGTAGGATGGGCATCGACATGTCGCGATCTTCGCCTCCTGGCTTGTCATTGGGCGGCATTGTCAAGATCGAGGAAGCGCACGCAGGGCTTTCCTGCTGTGACAGTTGTGTTTTTATTAGGCCTGAGGGATTATGGTACAGCGTGCTAGCGCACGTGTCCCTAATACAGTTGTTCCAGAAGTCTATCATTTGTTGAAGACACAAAGAGGGTTAGATTTATTGTTCTGGGTTCGGGATTCCCTGGACCCTTCTACGCAGCTGGGCGGAGCGAATCAGGCAAGGCGGGAGGCCCTGTTGTTCACCCGAGCTTCTGATAGTGCGGCGTGACGCTAGGGTGGCGATGTGCGATGGGTCATACGATACATCGCAACATAAATTCAACTTCTACTGCTTCTGACAATCACGATCGATTTTGTTCCATTTAATTATTGTTGGAATCGTTGTCGCTTTTCACAGTTGTGAATAGCACTATGAACTTACATGTTGAGAAAAACAGTGCACACATTTAGTATTATGAACGATTTGTCGATAATAGATTACTCCAACAAACATTTAGAAGTATTTACTTTGTACATTTGATGAAGATACGTTTTAATTTTTGAGCAATGAAAACGTTTCAACGTTTAGGACGTTGGAACAACAACTAGAATAATTTATAACTGACTATACGTAGAAAGAGCGAGAGATGGATAAAGGTTTGTCTTCATGGTTACTTCATGAACGACCTTTATTATATTTGCTTACTCTGCGAAACATTAAGATCCACCGTTATACCGAGAGGCCGACGTTGCATAAGTCAGTGGAATATAATTAAAAACTGAACGAAACTTCATTCAAAAAGTCATGGTATTCTACAGATGTGAAAGGAAAATTGTTATTAGAGGATTTAGGAGTAAATTAACATAAATATTATGATTAATGAACATCAATAAGAAATTAACAAATTTTACTTTTTCGCCCTTACATACGTAATGAAATGTACCAACAATGTCTCGTCGAAAACTATTACGAGATCGTTGACATCATTCACCTTAGGACGGTTATAATCGTGACCCGTTCCGAATTTATAGTAAAATTTTGGGCGCCAGGAACAGGTTACGTTAATTAAAACAAATGTTTCCACAGCTAATTTAAACAAATGTATAAATGTCCGACTAGCTGGGTCAATGGGTCCCGTTATGGACAATCGCTATCGCCTAGATAGCCGATTACTTGATCTGCCAACTATACAGTACGGCGAGGAATCTGAAAGGGAATAATTATCTATTTCTAACTACTTAACAATTGTGATTGTCCAAATGAAAATCTTTTCATTTACAAAAGAAAAATTCAACAATTTATTTAACAATTTTGACAATTGTTCTAGGTCATGACCTTTTTAGATAAAACTTTTGTACTGCAGTACTTATCTAACGTCTTGATCGACGACGGTCCGTAGTATCTTCCCACTTGAATGCAGATGATCACAAGTCCTGCTTCTTTCTTCTGATCTGGCGACTCTGTCGACGCATCCAGCCCTCACTGCCTAGAATATCTACCGGTTCGTACTTGATATTCAGAGTTCCTAGTCTTCCCCAACTAGTGGTAAAATGTTAAAGTCCAACACCGCAATATAAAAGAAACTTTCCAAGTCCTACGCGAATTCACTTCTGCACATTAACTTTCAGAGTCCGAAAAAACTATTAAGTCTCACTCAAAACTTACAAGTCCCGCTTCACTAATATTATACTCCCGAGCGATCTGTACTACTCGACGACCTCTATCAGAATGTCCAGTTCTGCACCGTTCTTCCGCCCTCAACGCTTCGGTATCCGTCCTTCGTTCCTCTTTTTTAAAACAAAACGACAAAATTTGACAGTCTATTCTCCCTTAGCCAATCAATCCATCTCTTATCAAACCAAGTAGCCACGCCCTCGACAGTCATTCCTTTTCAGACCAATCCCACATTATTTTATCTATCTAACCAGTGCCCCACCTATTCAACGCCTGAATGCAGTTTATTTACCTTACCAACCACTATGCCGGCGTTGCTAAGGCTGTATATCGCCATTTGCAGACCCTTTTATCCAACCCATTTACAGCAAATGTTATTGAAAAAATATATAATATTTTGGTATATCACAGTAAGAAGAAAAAGTCTTGCAATCGTGCACAAAAAAACTACGAATTTTCAACCTAAAATCTCTTCTCTGGACTCTGGTTATTGTCATTTTCAGATACGTTTGAAAGAAATTTTCTCAAAAAGGCACCAAATATTTCTTTAAACTTCTTGTACGATTAGTAGTAAATGCACTGAATAAAATAACATTAAAGCCATTTTGATATCTTTTTTTGATTTAAAAAAATTACACAAATGTATTTTTTAAATATCTCTCACGCAGTTAATATTAGCATTACGGTCATTTCCTTAACATTATTTTTACATTTACATTACATTACATTTACATTTGTGAGGCATTGTGACGGCATTGTGACATAATTGCTGTTTCAAATATATTATTAGGGGACCAAAAAAATTGAGAAAATGTGACAAAATATTTTGGTGCTTATAGGTAGCAGCTTGAAAGAGGGTGGTTTAATTACGGGAGTCTAGTCTAGACTAAAAAGATTAGGAGGCTGACTAATGCGAGATAGTCTGTGCCAATCCGCCGTACCACTAGTTCATGAGTAATTGACGAGTAGTTACGTTAGCTAGTGTTACTAGTGGTTATGTACCACAGTAGTAACGGTTTGCGACCGTTACACGTTTTGACCCTCAGTTTGAAGTGAGATTTTGTTTAGACACTGTTTGAAGCAGACGTAAATATTAAAACAGAACGCAGACGAGAACAGGTTGTTCAAATACACATATAGTTATAACCAATATATGATTTTGTTACAACTGTGATTACAAAAGTACAACTGTAGTACCGACAGTTGAAACAAATCCTATAATGGATATAAATACAGGGTGTCCGAGGAGGAAACGTCGAAACTTCGAAAAGAAGCTCTTAAGACAATTCGAAGCAGATTTTGCCTAATCAAATATATGTATATTCCGAACGGTTGAGCCGCAATAAACACTCAAAAATTGGTTTGAAAAAATAATTTCTAGGAAAAAAATTGCATTATGGAAGCATACAATCCCTCCAGGAACATGTAAATTGTTTATTATTTACAAAAGAAATGAATATATTTGCTCAGACAGAAAAATTAAGCCAGAAATAAAAAAAGTAGTCGAATGGTGTAAATTGGGTGCTTTTTTATTTCTCGTTTAATTTTTCTTTCGGAACAAATATATTCATTTATTTTGTACATAATAAACAATTTACATGTTTCTAAAGTGTTTCTATGCTTCTATATTGCAAATTTTTGCCTAGAAATCAATTTTTCATACCAAATTTTGAGTGCTTATTGCGGTTCAACTATTTGGCATGTCCACATAGTTTATTAGACAAAATATGCTTAGAATTGTCTTAAGAGCTTATTTTCCAAATTTCGACGTTTCCTCCCCGGACACTGTTTATGTGTTTTTGAACAACCTTTTTTCGTCTGTGTTCTGTTTTAATATTTAATATATAATTTTCTATATCCCAAAGGTACCAAATACCAGTGACAAGTTAAACAGACAATTAACAAACAATATTAAATGTTTTAACAGTCGACTTTCTGTTTCGTAATTGAATGGTAACCGTCTTTCCCCAGGGCTTTCCCACGACACTTTCTTCAGCGCCGAGTAAGCGTTACGCAATTGCGCAAACTTGAGCTCTTGACTCTTCTTTGTCGCTCTTCAATCCGATTGTTGTTCCAGTTGCCTCTGTGAAGCCTGCTGCACCCAGCCCGCCGCGCCGTCGCGTCGTCGCGTTGGCGGAAGCCGATGGCACGTGCCGAAACTCCGCGAAGACATCAAAGGCCACAAGGTAACGCGGTTACGTCTTTTGCTCTATAACGTCGCACGCACGTGTGGCAGGGTCACAGAGTGTTTGTGTCTTTGCTATCCGCGCCGACTGAAGGTGTGAAACTACTGCCTACAGTCGGTAGTTCAGGGTGTGCCTTTCATGATAAACTAATTGATGTTGGCAATAACGAAAGTTAATATTTCCTAATATCTACATAACGACATTTTTTGGCTTTTATTTCTGTAATAGTACGGTAGTTAATTACTCACAAACGATATTCTCGTATGCTTTGTCATAGAAAATTCGAATTATGTTGTAATTTGGGTCATGAATAGTGTTGATGAGTAGGTAAGCCATTTGGAAGCTTTTGTGGTAAAGCATAGAAAAAAAAACTTAAGAGTTCTAGAATATCGTCAGGTTGTCAGTTAAAAGCAATGGTCAGTGAGATCAGAGCACTATTTGTGGGAGATTCAGAGAGTGGGGATGGAGCTAAAAGTGCTTGCCCAGGAACTCTACTCAAGGACTGTAGGGGCGTTGCGATTCAAAGTTCCGGGCGATAGACCCTTGATACAGCCCTGCATTTTCTGCCTTACTAGTAAATCCACCAAAATAGATTAATTTTGAAACTGCTGAAAATATATATTGATAATTAAAATATATAGGAAACTAGTAGGATAAGAACATGTACAAGAATTAGCCTACGAACAGAGATAACAGATTAAAATATATGGGCGTATGAATTGATACACCATTGCAAAAAGTTAATAACGTGCCCAACAGCACGAGACAAAAAAAGAGGGTATCGTACATAGTTCAGTTTATCGCGATTTTCTTAACTTTGCTCCTGACAGGAATCAGCTGTTTCGCTGCCATCCAATCGGAAGCTTATATTTCGCTATCGTGACGTCACTACGGTGACGTGCAAGCTCCCGATTGGATGAAAGCGTCAACAGCTGATTCCTGTCAGGGGCAAAGTTAAGAAAATCGCAGTATAGGTGATTGGCTACCTGATCCAAGAGCGAGGTTCCACGCCCCCTGCCCCTGCCGGATCTCGCACGTGAGGGAGGTCGTTGTTTGCGCCGCCGCCGCCGCCGCCCGTAATGGAGATGAATCCAAACCCAATGTCGCCTCCCCCTAACTGGGCTTTGTTTGCGCCGGAACGCCGGCGCTGCGTCTTTGTTGGAGGGGAGCTCCGCTGGCCCCAGACACCCCCGCCCCCACTTCCTTCCTTTTCTCTCGCTCCAAAATCTTTCATTGCCTTATTTAGTGACTTTCGTTAATTTGACAGTTATCCAGCGCTAGAACATTTTTAAATATTTGAATATACTACAATGTGACTCATAAAAAAACAGATTCAAATGACAAACTTCCATAATTGACATTTAAATCGAAAAAAAAACAAAATCCTGAAAACCGGAAGTCTCCTTTTTAGAAAAGGTTTGGGTGAAATATAATGTTTTTGACTCTTTATGAGATCTTGCGACAGCAAAATTTATCGTCCATATAAGTAAGCTACTAATGTATCAGTTAATATTCAGAAATGAATGGGACAGGAAAGAAAGCAAATTATTTAAAAAAACTGGCAAAAGTAGACTTAAAAATGTTTATTTTTGAAACAGTAATCAAATTGTGATTTCTTGGTTTTTCTTTACGAAGGTAATAAGTCATTTGTTCCGACTGTTCACATTCATACGAGAATTTCGCTTATCTCATCCCGACAGTTCACAAATGGTTGTTATTCGCAATATGCTAATGGTTTTACCCGATTCTTGTTCGGACAGAATGATTTTACTGAAGATAAACATTTGAGGCGTTCCGTATAGGGCGAACTCAACATGGTGAAATTTTTGTCGCCATCCGAATCTAGATCCTTCAGAGAATCTATATTTTTAATATTGATATTGCCCTTCTTTGCATTGCTGGTATGGTCCCTAGTTTTGCATCCCTGATATAAATGTAAAATCTGCCTTACGTGTTTTTGAAATTTGTTCACAATTGAGGCATTTGTGTATAGGAGATAATTTCTGACATTTTGCGAAAGTAAAATTATTGATATACCACGCAGTTTCTTGTAAATAAGAACTTGGGATCTCTTTATAACCTGTTAGCTTTAGAGTCCAGAACATTGACAACAACAATACTTCATACTTTCTTACATTAGTTGTGTGCAGCACATTTCCGTTAGCTAAGTTTCCTTAATTGTGTGCAGCACTTTCGTAAGTAACGTGAAATGTCAGCTACCATTGTTTCAGACCAAACGCCTCAATTGTAATTATGTAAATATTTAAGTGGTTAGGCAGAAGAGCAGGCCGTACGGACTGAGCCTCATCAGAAATAAAGGCATAATTTTTTCTTTTCTATGTCAAATAAAGGAGAATGATACCAAGTGGGCTAAAAACTGTCTTAGGAGAACTGATACGAAAGGAAAACTCAACGCGCCACTCCCTGCGTACTTCACTACTCCGCCGAGTGCTCCATTGAACATTATAAATTAAATGTTCATATTTAAAGTGAAATTTAAACACATTCCTCAATTTGTTATTTTTATAGTTGACAAATAACAGAGAAAAAATATGCTGATAGTAGATATCATTTAAGTCCGGGCAACACTGGAAACTGCGGCTAGTAAAATAAACCAAAAATGAGACATCCCAGAACGAAAATACATTGAAAAACTTTTTTGTTAAGTTCGCCCTTGTGGAAACATTTTCAAATGTGTTTATTTGAAAAACACGTTTTGTTGAGTTCACACTTAGTATCGTAAATACTTCATTTGATGTTTCACATTTATAAGATTTTTATTGTAATCGAAAGACGTTTTGGCCTGGAACTTTTACATGGTACTTATAGTAATTTCCAAGGGATGTAAATAATTAGTAGATGTTGAACCACTGTGAAACCTTGATTTTCATCATCATCATCATCATCATCATCCGACAAAATAATTATTAAAACCCTCTGAAAATGTCCATTTTGGTGTGCAAGTATTTTATGAAAATGCCTTTTAAAATGCATAATTATGGAATGTGCCAACATTAAAAAGATAGACGTCGAAAGCCTTCTAGATCAGAGACATACGGATGAGTTGGCGTGTTCCAAAGAGCCAGGAGGATTCGAATAAAAATGTTATTTTTTTCTCGAGCACATATCGCAAAACAGTTAAACAAAGAATGTCAAAATGTGTATAAAGGTGCACTTCAACTACAGAGAAAAAATATATTTATGTTAGTATGGCTTAGCGTAGAACTCCCGGGCCCCCTTAAGAATATCAGCGTGTGTTTCTATCTAGCGCAACTCATAATTAGGTCAATTACTCTTAATTAGGAAGACGCCGGTCGTTACGTCGTAGTCTCTTTACAACGCGCTTTCGAGACTGGTTTCCTTTCGCTGTCAGAGAAGCAGCGAACGACTTGTTTGGGGTCGGCCTTCGCTTGCGCTCGGAAGCGTTCCACGAGGAGACTCGCTTCGGTGGCCGCGCACCGCAAATAATTTATAAATTTGCATGTTGCATTTGTTTTGGTAATGAGCCCGGAGATAAAACTGTATTCATGTACACGCGAGGTTCAGCTGAGCGGTGTTTGCCCAACATCTGAGAGGCAGCACACGCCTCGTAAGGTGCAATCGAGTCCCCCCTCCCGTGTCGGTTTACGGTGATGCATGCGGTCGCGTTAAAGAAACTTTTATTTCAGTTTTGAGGCGAACGTGGCTACTTTCCATTGAGAGACCTTTTTTTGTGACTCGAGATCGTCGAGAGATAAGTCTTCATTCTTCGTGTCTACGGATTAGAGGATATTGAGTCTCGAATTTCTGGAAGCGGGAGGTGGTGGTGGTGGGGGGGAGGGGGTGCCTGACTTTTCTCACTGCTCGCTCGAAAAGGAAACGTATAGCTTCAATTTGTGACTTCCGGAGCAAGAAAAATACGGGCAATCCGATATCGCGGGTGACTCCCTCGACGGGCAAGCGGGCGGGCGGGTGGGCGGGTGGGAGAGGAGGGTCTCTTGCGACATGCGAAGGGCGGCAGTGGAGCCGTGCCGACTCGCAGGTCGGAGGGGCTGGGGAGGGGCGCAGAGGGTGTTGCTAGTGGAAGCAAGGCGGGGCGCCGGGGGCAGGGCGGGACGCGGTGGAGCGGAGCGGGGTGGGTGGATCGGAGCGGGGTAAAGTGCGGCGGGGTGTAGCGGGTCGGGGTGTAATGGGGCAGGGTGTAAGGGGCGGGGTTTAGCGGGGCAGAGTGTAGTGGGGCGGGGGGTGTAGCGGGGCGGGGTGTAGCGGGGCGGGGTGTAGCGGGGCGGGGTGTAGTGGGGCGGGGTGTAACGGGGCAGGATGTAGCGTGGCGGGGTGTAGCGGGGCGGGCTGCAGCGGGGTGGGGTGTTGCGGGGCGTAGGGAACGGAGCGTAGCGGAACGGGGAGGAGCGGAGCGTGGCGGGGAGAAGCGGGGCGTGGTGGGGAGAAGCGGGGCGTGGCGGGGAGGAGCGTGGCAGGGCGGGGAGAAGCGGGACGGGGCGGGCTGGGTGGGGAGGAGCGGGGCGGGGAGGAGCTGGGACAGCGGGGCACGGCGGAGCGGTTCGGAGCGGTGCGGTGCGTGGCGGTTCGGAGCGGCGCGGCGCGCGGCAGAGAGGGGTGCGACGGGGAGAAGAAGGGCGGGGCGCGACGGGGAGGAGAGGGGTGCTGCGGAGAGGAGCGGAGCGGAGCGTGGCGGGGCGGGGCGTGGCGGAGCGGGGCGGGGCGGGGCGGGGTGTGTCGGGGATAGAACGGGGTAGGGCGGAGTGCGAGTAGAAGACGGGAAGGGGTGGGGCGCGGAGAGAGATTTGCGTGGGCGTGAATATGGCGCCACGCCCCTTTGCGGGCTGCGCCGGAAGGATTGAGCTGGTGAGCAGGCGGAGGTTTTTAGATTCGGACTGTCTCGATGAAGCTGCGGTTAGGCGGGAGCGAGAACACACTCGCAGCATGGCTGAGAATTTTTTTCCGAAGCCGTATTTTAGATCTATAATGATCCAGCCAACTGCCTTCTCTCATAGAAATGTTCTGAATCCGTTTGATTGCTATTGTAAGCATTAGTCACGTTGTATAATCTAATATATGACACTTTGAAAACGATTTGATAGTTTTCGGAGAAATAAGAGATGCCAAGAGCATATGAGAGGGATTTCATGCTGTTATTCATAATAGAGAATGCTGGTGCAAAAAAATCAATATAAGTAAATGTACATTTATTTGTTTCACTGATAATGAAAAGAATATAATTTGCACGTACTAAGAGATCCTGAGAGATTCTAGGATGTTGTAAAGTGATTTCTGTATTTTTGCTGTACATTAATATTTTAATACTCGTAATTTAAAAATCTAGTTGGAAGCTTAAAGCAAAATCCTTTTACTTTTCCGGATATTTATTTCCCATATTCATCTACTTAGACAGGAAAAGGAATGTATTCTGTCTTTAATGTATCCTACCCCTCGTGTGGCCTGGTGTAGCCCTGCTCTACCCCTGCTCTGCCCTGCCCTGCCCTGCTCTGCCCTGCTCTGCCCTGCTCTGCCCTGCTCTGCCCTGCTCTGCCCTGCTCTACCCTGCTCTACCCTGCTCTGCCCTACTCTGCCCTGCCCTGCCCTGTTCTGCTGTGCTCTGCTGTGCTCTGCTGTGCTGTGCTCTGCTCTGCTCTGCTCTGCTCTGCTCTGCTCTGCCCTGCTCATCTCTCGAAACTGACCCTGCTCCTTGCCACAGTCGTACCCCTGTGATTCCCCGATACTACCCGCGTTACTGACAAGTTGTGCGTGTTGTCGACATTTCAAATGAATATTTGTTCATATATTTCGTTTGTATAATTTTATAATAATAATAATAATAATAATAATATAATAATAATAATAAGACCAATATAGCATCTGGTCAGGGGAAGCGCAACTGTGCAAAGGAACGAGGATTACGCTACTCACAGAAGACTATCTTCGCGCTCTGTTAATCAGTCAACAGGTGTTGACTTCGAGAATGAATGGGCGGCTCCTGGTGAAGTGGCCAGGCCATTCTCCTTCCACCTGGGAGTACCGTGATTCGAATCCCGGTCGATGCACTTACAATACGCCTTTTCCAGCACAGGCGGGTCCTTTTTTATTTGGATCATAACCTCTTGTACAATTTTTAATAGTGTGCCAATAAGGATGAAATAGTATATTATAAAACGATGATGTAATGATGAATATTAATACACGAGTGTGATATTACGATACTAGCGAAGAACGAGCGAGTATCGTAAACTCTACATACCCATTACATTGAGTTTCATAGGATACTTTTTCTATGACTTTTGTAAATTAAACTTTTACATTAAATCATTTCGAGGCAGATGACATGCAAGATTCAGCCAAGGCCACCAAGCGGACAGCTCCCTAACCCTACCCTCGCATGCTGCCGGAGGCTGCTGTGGCAATCAGTCCGCCTGCGAGGGAGTACTGCGCTAGTCAAATAGGATCAAAGTGAAATTACGATCCAATTTATATTAAATAATTTTCCACGAAAAAATTGTTAATAATGAAAGAAATTAAAACTGACAAGTATATTATAATATGAAATGCAATTTTAATGTACGCAATGGAAGGGAACATTTACTGCAGCAATTCTCAATGATTAATGAAGTGACAATACTTGGTTTGTAAGCGTCTCTGTGATTGGTCAAAAATCTGTATCATAATGAAATCTGTATCGTAATGAGTATCATTATGCAACTGGTCGCAGCTATCAAATGACATTAGCATTTTACAAGGGGAGTATAAAAATGTGATTTGTTTGTGAGCGGGACTGGCTGTCTCGAGCGCTCGCAAGTGGAAGCAGCGGAAACGCAACCGGTCGGGAGAGGGGTGGGAGTGGGGGCGGGTCCGCGAGAGGAGGGAGAGGGGGCGTCGGGGTGTGAGAAATGGGCGGAAATCGGCGCCGCGAGGGGCATAAGAGGGCGAAACCGCGCGAGGGCGCTGGCGTCTTCCCTTCGTTCGCGCGTCGCTCCTCGTGCAGCCGCTCGGCCACGCCCCCTCTCTCCACGGCGCATGGGGGAGGGCTGCTGTCAACCGAGGGGCAATGGATCGCTCACGTTACGCCGAAGACCTCTTTTTCAAACACACTTTGCGACTTGAGAAGGGCGATAAATGTCTGCCTTCAAATAGGAAGAAAATGTTTTTGCGAAGTTCTGGGTAATGTAGGAAAATGACGCTGTGGCAATTATATGGATATTGATCAGTGGCGGCTCGTGACCTTTTTTCCTGGTGGGCATGGTAAAAAGTCACAAGTAAGACCATCATCTTATTCGTCACTATAATTAAAATTTGAGCAAAAATCAATAGCAGTCTCAAAAAACCAAAGGCATTATTATTGAGGCATTTGGCCATTCATTAGCGTGTCCTTAATTGAAACACTGTCTGAAAACGTATATATCGTTTGTTGTTTCATTCCATCTAGCTGAGTTAATGCGAAGACATTCGACTGGTGCTTTTCTAACCGTTCATGCACTACAATTTTTCTGATCGTTCAGAAAAAAGTCAAAGAGATTGTGAAGTCACAGGATACATTAACGACAAGGAGACAACTCTCAATCAACACATCTGTGTCTTTGCAAAACGCACCCATCAACTGCGTTTTTGCCGGTAAGGGCCCACCCTTGCTACAAGGAATTCGAGGCAACTGTGAAAAGCTAAGGGTGGTCGTGCGCAGAACAGGGATGGACGCTGATGGTGGCAACGGCGCGAAGTAACAGCTTTGGAGCAAAGTAACAGCTTTTTATTGGATCAAATTTAACCAATAAAAAATCTTAGAAAAAGGGTATATGATCACACAACTTCGACTCGGAGATTTTGGAGTGAGTGGGCGAGTGATCCTATCGCAACATATGGTGATGGAGAACCTTCCTGTTAAAACGTCATGTTAAGAGAAGGTATCATATTTAATTTAATTCATTGTGTAATTGAATGCTTTTATGTCTCCTTGCTCCTTTACAGTCAGTAATACGTTCATGATTACTTTGTCGTATCTGATTGTATATTTTAAGCGGAATTGAAGCTTTCTTTGTAGGTTATGTATGTGTTTTAATTGGCGGGTGTGTTGCATCTGTTACACTCATTAAATCTTTTTAATTTATTAAGAAATACTTTGATATGGGCGCCAATGACCTCAGTACTTGAAGCACCTTCTAAACCTAAGCAGTCAATCAATCAATCATTCAATCTGCAATTGACGATATATTGCAAGTGGTGTCGAGAGAGCAAATGATGCCAATCAAGAGCACCTCGTCCGTGTGCTCGCATTTTATTACATACATTTTGCTTACAATTTATTATCGTCAGCGCATTTAGAAGATAAAATTTTTTTCAAATGTACCTTCACATTATCAGTGTCGTGATCGATTAAGTGAAAGTTTCAAACATTTTATCCAGACCTGCAAAATGACAAAAGTTGTTATGGATCATATAGTAATTTTGTATTAATCTCTTGAAATATTAAACTTTAAAAAAATGTTTTAGGAAATTTTTCGTATTATGGTTATGTCTTCCAGTAACAGAGACGCAAAAATATTTTCAGTATTTTAAATAATAGGAAATCCACTGTAATTCACCAAAGTTCTTCACAATTTTTTATCACATTTCCAGTAAATAGTATGTCTACATTTTATTACAACAACGCGTTATGTGAGTTTCAACTTAGAATACTCGACCTTTGTTACCCTCAGAAAGAACAAATTTGAAGCGTCCATCAGCATGATTTCTTTTTTTATAAAAATGGCATGAATTTATCACTGTTACGAAGTCTCATGATTCAGATATTAAATTTTTAGTTCAGCAATTCACGTCAGGATTCGGTTGCGCCATTACTTCCAGAAGGCATGCCTCATCTCCACGGAATTATTTTATAGGGGGCGGTGACCTTTTTTTGTGAAGAGTGGGGCCCTGCATGAAAGAGCCTGTGGCTCTTTTGTGTGGGGCCGATGTCGGCTTCGGTCGCGCTGTGCCGCTAGCACTTCCCGCCCGCTCGGAGTATAACTCACACAGCGCCGAGTTTTAAATAAAACTCAACTTGTACTTTACGTGCCGAAAATGCCTTTGCATAAGCGGCGGCTGCATGCATTTGACCCAGGGCCCGCTTCCCTACACGGCAGGCGACCGAGGCCGAAACACGTAATAGAATGTAATCTTAATGGAAATGAAACGGTGCGAGATTCGGTGACTCAGACACGGATCCGAAACTTTGGGGGAAAAATTGCCGAATTCCTCCGGCAGTTTCTCTTGGAAAAGAGTTGGAGGTATTTGATATATACTTTGTTTTTTATAACGTGGCGCGTCGAGGTCTCTCTTCACGGTGAAATATGTCACGGCATTTCGCGTCTTTCTCAGCCGTACCGTTGGATGTCGCATGATCGCAACCGTATCAAGAGCTGCTTGCGATTATGTGACATCTAGCGGCACGACAGAAACATGCTAAATTCCGTGACATATTCCACTGTGAAGGCAGGCCTTGATGTGCCACGTTATAAAAAAACGTAAAGGAAGTCGCAACAAATTTAATGGACGAAGACACTTGATGGGCAGATTTTTTGAAATCTATACTTCTAATCTGGAATAAACATCTGAATTGACTCACAACTAAGCAGCCTCTGGAAATTTAAAAGGTGCAACAGTTTCTTTGAATATTCCAAAAGACTGGAAAAACAAAAACAATGAGTTTCGATTTTGACTGAAAAATTCAAATATTTAAATTTTAATCCGCAATTTTTCATACCTAATGTTACGACTATCTTCTCTCAACAAAAAATTGAAGCCATTGATCAAATCAAGAACATATTGAGGCTAACTTTGGTAACCTATTGGGTTCCGGCCTGTTTATATTTGGAACCACTTCTGTTGGTATTTTTAATGTCATTTATCACACTATCAATATTTAACCTTGTCATTATGACTTCTTTTGGAAATCTGTCCCTCAACTTGAGTCCCAGTAAAGATCTTAAGAAATTCATTAGGGAAGCCTGTAATCGTCTTTCTTCATTCTTTCTCAGTGTCCACATTCCACCCCAAAAGCAGAGGGAGGGTTGAGAACAACGTGAAATCTTATTGTGTACTATCCAAGGTTTTTTAAAATGCCTTTTAATAAACTCTTTCAACTTACTGTATATACTTACATACTCTAGCGTGTCGGGTTGTTGATATCATAGGTTTTGATGTCTGCAGATATCATTTGATGTCTGCAGGTATTTTGCAGACAAGGCAAATGAAGCTGCATACTTTTTTAATTAATGTGGTTGTTGATAAAAAAGATCAATAATTCTTCTCAAACTAAGGTTTGGTATGCAGTAACTTTACTGGGTAGAGATATCATTAAAATATAACTCTGGAGCACTCGGTTAAGAAATGCAATATATCTTTGGATATCATCTACTGAGGTGGCCAAAATATCTTGATCTGCATAAGTCAGATGCATGAATTGTTTATTTCGCGATGTGGGCATACTTCTTGGGTTTGTGATAATTTGTAGATCCAATATTTTGTTCGTATGTGTGTTGAAGAGGCACGGAGACCCTTCTATAAATCCGCAGTTTACTTTTATAAAATATGATGTTTTGAAATCATTCACCTTGCAATCATTCGTTGTTCTGGTTCAGCCTTTTAATGGAATTAACCAAGTTTCCTGGAATGCTTAGCTCTCTAAAATACACTATATTTTTGATTTGTCCACACTTCTGTATCCTTAGAAATAATCCAGGAACACATATTCGTGAGCAGGTTGTATTATCTTCTTTTCTATAACATATTCAAGTTGAAAATTGCCTCACAGCAACTTATTCTTTTCGTAACCCTTTTCCTAAAACTCTTCCCGAAGGATGTTCTCCGCCTCCATATTAAGTTCACATTCCAATAATTTAAAATTCAATCTGTTGTTAATAAAGAGATTGCACGATTTTGACAGTCTTGATCTCATTATCACCTTTTTACTTTGTCACGCTTAGTTCATAAGACGAAAAGGTATTGTTATCGTGCGCCGGAAAACGGCGTACAAAAACTGTTCAAAATCCAAACAAAAACTGTTATTGCCGGGCCCTGGTATAAAGTAGATAAAACACATTGAATAACTTATGTCCTCTAACAATTTGTGTAGTTGAAATCTATGTTTTGTGGGTCTTTGATACCGAAAAATCGATTGACGGTTTATTCCAAAACTGATATTCCCCAACTGATCTGGCTGATGCGGTCCCTTGAATTTGAAACTGATATTTTAATTTTTGGGGGGAAGAGGTGGTTCTCTAAATACTGCTTCGACATTTTAAAAGTTTTCTCAAAAATGTAATACAACATTCATACATAACGGATGCGGGATGCGTACGTCTGGTAACGCTTGAGCGTTCCAGTGATTGGGAGGTCGCGGGTTCGAATAACATCATTTTTAACTGATATACTTAACATTCATCAGTTGTGCAGCATCGTGTTCATTTGTGTTTGGGGGTTTTCCTGATCGCTTCCACGTGAATGCATCAACTGATGTGACTGCAATCCCTCTGACCGGGAGTTCCTAGGTTCGAGTCCCGGCGGCGGAAGGATTTTCGACGCTAGCTTGTCAGCTAGGTCAAATTCAGTCGCTGTTCTGGAGGAGAATTCTAGCGGCCGGCTGCTCTGATCGGCACGGTTTCCGTGGTTTCTCCGGTCAACACCAGGCGAATGCCGGAGCAGTACCCTAACAAACGGGCCACGAATCTTTCCTTCTTCTTCCTTGTTCTAACCTCACCCCTTACATACACACACTAACATACACTACACGACCACACATGCCGGGAGACCGGTCGGGAGCTTGGAGCTTGTCTCAACTGGGGCGGTGCCCCGCTGGTGGGAGATACCTGTTTGAGGGGAAAACCCCGCCAGCCGACGGTAGATCGGTGCCGGATCTCGCCATCCATCGGGGAAAGATCACGCCACCTCCCGACGAAAAAAAAAACTACACTTACGGGTCTAATGACCTTAGTAGTTGACGCGCCCGGAATCACTAACAATCAATCTAAGCAAATGCTGTAACAACACCTACAAAACAGAACACGTCCGTCCCTACCCTGTTCCGTCCTCATACTCATTCTCAGAGCCGAGCGATTACTCTCTCCTATGGCCCATCCACTGATGTAGAAAATCTCCGGCAAATGTCAAAGATCGGAAATAGAGGGTTCTACCCGCTGTGAATACCCAGTAGCACTTCGTGTCTGGAGGCGGGTAATCGGAATTAAATAATCTAGCGTCGTTTCTGTGTGTCGTAGAAATTTCCACGAAGGGATGCGCTCTGCAGCGCTTTCCGCCGGCGACAGAGGTCAGAGGGGGGAGCTGTCGGTTGGGGGGGATGGTTGGAGGGGGAGGCGGTTGTCGCCTGCAGTCGCATCTCGTCCCTGCGCTGTAGCGCGCGCCGCCGCGTGCTTTTAATTGATTTCGGCGCCGCGTTTGACGGTCACGGGAGGTGGCGAAACATCTGCTTCTCCACACTCAGATCCAAAAGGATGTCGTTAAATATGATACTTTAGGGCAAAAAGGAAAGCCAAATAATAAGTGTTGTAGAGCAGCATGGTCTAGTGGCTCCGGCGTAGTCTAGTGGCTAGGATACCCGGCTCTCACCCGGGACGCCCGGGTTCTATTCTCGGTGCCGGGAAATATTTTGCGGATTCGGATTGTATAACGGATCAGCGTATCGGATTGTTGTATCCAAGATTGCGGGTTCAAACCCGATCGAAGCCGTGGATTTTTAAGGGCGAAAAAATCCTTCGTACGCTTTCGTTCGGAGGGGAAGTAAAGCCGGCTGTCCCATGTTAGTAGATTTACTGCGTGTAAAAGATCCTCAACCCTAAATGACGCCTCTGAGCTACATTCTAATTGCCTGTTTCGTCGCCCGACGTAGTACCTTCTTTTTACGCTAGTTGGTGAAAGGAGCGTAACGAAACTTGCGTGGTCAGACGGAAGAGCAGGCCTCATGGCCTGAGTATCGCCACGTAAAATAAGGCAATTCAATTCCAAAAAAAAAGAAGCGACACGTGATTGTGATCTACTGTCCCAATACAGTTGTTTTCATTTCTGATGATGATTCTTTATATTCAAGTAGACGTTGCGGTGACAATCGATTTAAAGGGAAAATTTTTGCCAATAATTTTAGTAACATCGAACATATTAAGAAAGGTCATCACAAACATTTACAAAGAAATTCCTGCGCCTGTTTTACTAACCTCGTTGTGGAGCGACGTGTTCTGCAAATACGGAGGAAATGATCCTTTGCTGAAGCTCCTTTCGACGACTAACATTGTGGATTCACGCCGTATGCTTTTTAATTGTTTTGGGTGGCACACGCGTCCAGGGAAACCGAAGAAAATGTTTGCTTCCCCGCCAACGCAGACTTTAATGGACTTTCGTGGTAGTGCTTTTTTGGGGAAATGGCGAAAGACCGGCTTGCTGAGTAAATGGCATCTGAACTACGCTTATACATTAATCGTTTATGGTTTTCGCAAAAATGTTTGTTCTTCTTTGTACTTGACCTTTTGACTGCTCTAGATGTATCTGTTCCCAAAATATTTCAATGCGTGGTACCCTTTGGATGTGTTCTTACTCTGAGTCAGGTTGTCGCTGGGAGCCTCTGGACGAGATCGTACGCGGGAATTGAATGTCCCCGGGACCCTCTGGACGAGTTCGCTCGCGCAAACGCGCTTTCGGCTATCACTAAGACTAACTTGTGAGATGTTTCGCGCGGTGTACTTGTGCATACAGATCACAGCGAGGCCCGTAGTGAGAAGCTTGACGCAAGACGCCTGACACACTGCCGATCGGCCCGTAGCAGTTAAAGAGCTGTGTTTGCAGCGACAATCGATTTTAATGGAAGAGTTTGACGAAGCATTTCAATAGTATTGACTTTATTACGAAAGACCGCATCCGAACATCTGAAATGTACTTCGGCGTCTTTGGGTAGCGATGTGCTCCGCAGATCCAGCGACAATCGGTTTAAATGGAAGGGCTTAACGAAACAATTCAACGGCATCGACTATATTACGAAAGACCGCATCCGAACATCTGAAACGGACCTCGTTCGGGTTGCGTCTTTGGGTAGCGACACGTTCCGCAGATCCAGCGACAATCGATTGTAATGGAAGGGCTTGATGAAACATTTCAACGGTATCGACTTTATTACGAAAGACCGCATCCGAACATCTAAAGCGGACCTCATTCGGGTTGCGCCCTTGGGCAGCGACGCGCCCCGCAGCTCCTTCGGCCGACGACTAAGACGCGCGGGTGCGCGCGCTGCCTCCGACGCTCCACCGGGGCGGGGGAGGGGAGGGGAGGGGCGGGGGGCGTCTCCGGACGCCGGCGGCGGCGGCGCGCGCGCGCCGTGCGCTTTTTAATTGTTTTGGGCGGCGCGCGCGCTTCGGCGTCGCGGGAGTGCGCGTGCCCGGGCGCCCCCTCTCCGGCGCCGCGACGCCCCCACCGCCCCCGACGCCCGACCACCACGGGGCGTCGCGGCGGCGGTGGCGGCGTCGCGGGCCTGCGCGGCGGCCGCCGCCGCCAGTCGCTGCCGGGACGCGGCGTGGGGCGGGAGCTGCTTCGCCGCCGCCGACGCCGAGCAGCCCGTCGTGCGCCGCCCGCCGTCGCGACGCCCGCCGCGCCGCGCCGCGTGAGCACCGCCACCGGTGCAGACGCTGTCCGCGCACCCCACACGTGCCGGGCGCCAAACTGCAGCGGCAGGACCCTCCGCGGCCGCCTCCGTCACGGCCATTAACGCCGCATTCAGCCACGCGATTGCAGGCAATTGCGCGGGCTGTACGCCGACCCTCGGAGCTGACGCCGAGTTAGCTGTAATTAATAGCTGCTGCGCTTGCTGAGGACGTGTTGGATTGCTGTTCTGCGCGCGAGAGAAAAAAGAAATCGCGGAACTCGTTTCTCTCTTTCAGATTGAGACGCGTGCCCCGGAGGAAAGCGGAGTCGACGCGGAAAAAGTAAGAGCGGAGTTGAGCGGGAGGTGGGCAAGCGGAGTGGGACGCCGCGGCGGCGCGAGTGTCGGACGTGACCGGTCGCGTGGACGTGTGTGACATCGCGTGGGTGGCGCGCGGGCTCGAGTGAATTCGCCGGACGTGAGGCGCGGGGGTGATTCGGTCTGCGGCCGTGCATCGGACAGTCGACCGGCTGCGCCGCCGACGGGAGAGTTGAATTCGCTGACAGGAGAGACGCGGAGGAGTTGAAGCCGTCGGATGAGCTGCGGACTGATGGTATGAGGGCGAGCTAGGCGCAGGTGAAGAGGCGTGGACGTACATTTTGCGGGCGGTGAGTGGCGAGAGAATCCCGTGAGAGTAAACGGGCGGACGACTTTAATTGGTGGCAGTTCCGGGATTGCAACGGATGGGCCTGCGGTGTAGCTGAGGGGCGGGCGAGCGCGCGCGAGGAGCGTCGGCCGACACGAAGGGGCTGGTGGGAAGCGCGGTGCGGTGGCGCGCCGGCCGGGGCCGGGTGGAGCTGCTGCCGCGAGCGGCGCCCGCCGCCGCCGCCGACACCACGCCGCCGCCGTCCCCGACGCCGCCGCCGCCGGCGCCGCCGACGTCGCTGGCGCTGCCCATGGCCGGCGCCGCGGCCGCGCTGCCGCCGGGGGCGCCTCTGCCGCCGCCGCAGCCGCCCCCGCCGCCCCCGCCGGCGCTTGGCGCACCCGTCGCCGCGCCCCGCGCACCAGCCGCACCATCACCAGCCGCACCAGCTGGGGCCGTGGAACAACGGCGCCGCCGCCGGGCAGAGGCTGCTCGCCCCGCCCGCCAAGCCCGGACGCCTCACGGTGAGTCCCCACGACCATCAACGGGGGCCCTTCAAAGCATAGGTTTATTTTTGCACCATTCACCAAACCAAAATGCCTGGTCTCTCAATGAATCCCTACACGGCACATGATTTTAAAATCTGACTTGACGGTGACGAAACTCGTCTAGAAACCACAGAGATTTCAATTATCGTTTTGCGAAAAATGGTATTATTCAAATAATAGGTTTATTTTTGCACCACCCTCGAAATAAGAACGCCTGGTCTCCCAATGAGTCACTACACAGCACGGGAGTTTAAAATAGGCTTGACGGTGATGAAACTCGTCCAGAAACCACAGGGATTTTGAACATCTTTTTGTGAAAAAATGGTATTATTCAAAATAATAGTTTTATTTTTGTTGCACCCACCAAGCCACGGCGTCTGATGATGTGTTCCTGACGACCCACGTGCTCGTCGCGGACGAAAGGTTGTCGTTCAAATATTAGGTTTATTATTGCACCCATTAAAACAGAATACCTGGTCTCACGATGAATCCACACATGCACAGCAGTAATGGCATAACGGTGACGAAACTCTACTAGGAACCGTAGACATTTCAATCATATTTCTGTAAAAAATGGTAGTGTTCTAATAATAGTTTATTTTTGCACCATCCACCAAAACAATGTCTGGTCCCCATATGCACAGGAGTTTCAATGGCTAAATGTGACGAAACGTGTCTTCGAGACAGAGATTTAAATCTTCCATTTGTGAAAAAATGGTATTGTTCAAATAATGGTTATATTTTTGTTGCACCCACCAACGTCGTCTCATGGTAAGTCACCGACGGCCCACGTGCCCTTCCCTTCATGGACGAAAGGGTGCCGTTCAAATGATTGTTTTATTTATTACACCACCCACCACGTTGTCTCATGGTGTGTCGAAAGGGCTTGGGAAGGTACGAAAGTACTATGCATCTCTTCTATTTCAATACCATTTTCTTACGGACTAAATGTCTGGTCTCACGATGAATCCCCACATGCACAGGAATAATGGTATAACGGTGACGAAAGGCGTCTAGGAATCAGAGATTTTAATAATCTTTTTGTTAAGAATGGTATTATTCAAATAATAGTTTTATTTTGTTACCCTCACCAAGCTACGTTGGTCCCCAAGGGTTTGGGAAGGCCCGAAAATATTATGCATCTCTTCTATTTCAATACCATTTTTCGCGGACAAAAGTGTGTCATTGTAATAATCGTTTTATTTTTGCACCACCCAGCAAACCAGAATGCCTGGTCTCACGATGAATCACCACATGCACAGAAGTTTCAAATGGCTTAACGGTGACAGAACTCGTCTTAGAGGCCAGAGAGATTTAAATATTTTTTTGTGAGAAAGTGGTATTCTTCAAATAATAGTTTTATTTTAGCACCACCCACTAAATTAGAACGTCTGGTCTCACGATGAGTCTCTACACGGCACAAAAATTTAAAATTTGCCAGACGGTGACGAATATCTTTGAGGAGCCAGAAAGATGTAAATCTTTTTCTGAAAAAATGATATTATTCAAACAATAGTTTTATTTTTGTTTCATCCACCAATCCACGTTGTCTCATGGTGAGTCAAAAGGGTTTGGGAAGATCCGAAAGTACTATGCTCACTTCTATTTCAATACCATTTTCTTCGCGGAGAAAAATACGGCATTGAAGTTTCGATCTTGCGCCACTCGTCAAACCGTAATGCCGTCTCGCGTTGAGTACCTGCTCAGAACAGGTGTTTAAAATGTATTAACGATAACAGAACTTATGTAGGAACCAGAGATATTCAAATAACTTTCTTTTTGCAAAAAAATCGGAATTTTTCAAGTAATAGTTTTATTTTTTGGCACAAAACTCGTCGCAGTGCTTCATGATGTGTCCCAAGGTGTTGAGAAAAGCGTAGCGGGGCGGAATATTCACTACTGACAAGAAATATTTAAACGACATTTTTGTTCCAAAAAAATTTATAATTTAAATAATAGTTTAGTTATTACGCTACCTGCAACCCAGGACTTTAAACGGTATTATTCAAATAGCTTATTGGTTGCCCCCCCCCAGCAAGACAGAACGTCTCACGGTTCCCACCCGATGAAGGTGCTAGAAGTGGGTGTAAACGTCTTAGCAAGCCAGAGATATTGAATTAAACTTCTTTTTCCGGGCAATATAGTAGTATTTAAAATAATGATTTTCTTGGTATGCCACCCACTATACCAAGACTCACGCTGAATCCCTGCGCTTTGACGCAGCTAAGAGGCGTAACGGTGTGTGGGCCACACGTATTCACCTCAGATCCTTTTTGCGGACAACACGGTGATATTGGGATACTATTTTCTTTGCCTCGTCACAGATACATACGAACGCACAGGCAATGTACGGCTAGGACATATCAATGATTGAAAAGTTTCGACTTTTGGTCCCCGCCAGATGTCGGAAATTTACCTAAATTTTTAACATCCGCGATTTTCCGGCGCCTGCGAGAATACAATGTTTTACGCCGACTTACTCTGAATAAGAGTTTGCGCTTCCCGGCAATTGCCAGTATCCAAAAATACGGGTCCTGGACTCGAGATCCGTCCTTCCAGCTCCGGGAACAGAGTGATGGACAGGTAACTATCGCAAGGCTCAGCCCACAGGCTCAGGGAAGCCTCGACCGTAATACAGTATCCTCGCCCTCAACTCCCCAGTGGCCCTTGCGGTCGGTCGCGGAGCGGAGACAGCCGGAATACGTGGACGGTGGTATGCAACAACCGGGTAAGCGCCATTTTTGAAAAAAATGAGATATGGACACCATCCGTTGCATTGGACCATGTTCTAAGTTTCCGCAAAATTTTGGCGCCAAATCTGTAAAAATAGCGTTATAATTAATGAAAAATGTAAACGCTATCAGTCACCTCAGGGATTTTATGTTTCGCAACAACCGGCTATAAACCTATATCTTCAAATCTGATGTGCTTAAATTCACATTATGCAGGTAAGCGCCAGATATTCCACTCATGTTTGTGTAGTTTGGCGCTTCAATGAATAAAATAATTAAATTACAGTGTTTAGAGCTGAAAATATAATAAAACCTTTGTACACGATTATCTCAAAACTTGTGTGATGTCGCATAGCCAGTTGATGCATAACACCGTCCAGTTGAAAAGACGTGACCGCTGCCTTGCCGCGCCTCGACGCGTCCCTTGCGAGGCTAACACACTTTTCACCGCTTCATTTCGCGACATAGAAATCCACGTTGGTACAGTAACTAGTGCCTGCAGCAGCAGAAACACCGCGGTCGTGAGTGTGTGGAAAATGAGGTTCTGGAGCAGCAAAAATTGAATGCACTGAAACGGCATTCGTGAATACTACAGCTCCATTTCTCGTTGCTTGACGTCAGCTGCACCGTAAGTAATGACGCAGTGGGTACGAGAACATAGTCGTAAGATCGGAGACGAGAAATTGCTTAACCGTCAATTTATGCGAGTATTCGATGTTAGTAATAGAGATGGATCAGCGCTTTGCCGCACTGCTTGCAAAAGCAGGACGCCTCGCGGCTGTCTTGAGACTGCTGTTAACCCCCTACGTTTGCTGAGGAGTACAATATGTACTCACACCGTATATTTGTAAAGAAATTCTTGATCATTTTAAATTATAATTCCGGCATTTCATGTATTTATCCATTAAACTTTTATTAGTAGTTAGATTACACTTAGCGGTTTGATTTTTACATATTTAATATATTAAACACTTCAGAATGTAGCCCGAGGCCAATGGAAAACGTGTACCAGTTGTGCTTTGTAGAAGAAATTGGTCTCTATTTTAACCCTGTCGTAACTACAACTACTTTTAAAATGTACAACAAAATATTTAAAATACCCCTTTCATTAAAGGATTCGCAGTCTGAAGACACTGTTATCTTCAAGTAAAATTTGCATTTAAAAATAATAAATGAAAAATATTGAATATTTTTATTAAAATTACCTTCATTACCTGCAAATAGGAACAACTATGCCCTCAATAATATAATCACAACTTTACATTAATACAAATATTTAAAAAATAGGTGTTAGTTTAAAAAAATAGTAGGTCGAAAATGTATCGAGTAAGTAAACCTTGAAAAATATTTAGTCATAGGAATCGAAGGATTAAAAATCGAAGGATTGAGTGATTGTGCAGTCTCCTGCGCAGAGGAATCCAACAGCAAAGTCTCATTTCCTGAGCGCTCCAGTCGCATCACGCTGCCTCAGAGCTGGAGACTCGAAGGCCCGGCAAACGCGTTACGGTATACCTGTGCAGGCTAAAGCACACACACACGCTACGCCAACTTCCAATCCACGACGCCTCCTCACTGAACATGAATGCACGCGCCGGCGAAGGTGTGCGTAGGCTTATCAGGCACAGAATCATAAGAACGAATTAGAGCACAAAGCGGTATTATTTTGTTGGTTACGTCGAGGTAAATTCCTATACGCTCGCGGGTTGGAACGGACGGGCCAGGCAAAGTCTGGCTCTGAGTGTAGCAGACACTGATAAAATAAAATAACAACAAACGAAGTCTTTTCAAGGGTACAAAACAGTATTGAAATGGCGGATTTTGATGACCTAAAACATCGCTAAAAGTGATCAATAAAATGATCTTAAAATGTTTTTAAAATGTCCTAAAGCAAAAAAAGGTGACGTAAAAAGTGAGATCAAAACCAGTTTGGATAAATAACTAAAGCTGTTGGACACGTTTCTGATGTAATCGAGGTTTTTTCAATTAGTTCAGGTGAACTGAGTTTCAAAGTTTTGTTTTGAATTGTTCTTTACCAGAAAATCTCTGTCTTTAGTTATCCCGTAATCGACTGAACCGGCAATGGCACTGACATGCTACATAGGAACCTTTGATTACACACAATGGCTGAAATTACAACTTCTGAGCGAAGAAATCGAATAGGCTATTCAGGAATTCTGTGGAGTACTTTTGGTGCATCTCGTAAATATTATTTGAAGCAAGTACCATTAAAATTATATTAAAATCGATTAAATCAGGAAAAAATGCCAAACAAAAATGACGTATAAAAATGGGTAATTTCGTTTTGTCATACCATAAAATGAATTTCTATACTAAATGACATTGTTCTAAAGTGAAAAGAAAAATAAGAACATTTCATTAAAATGCGCTCTCTAGTTATTGCTTAGTTCCACTGCTGAAACACTCCCCCTTTCCTCCAATTCAAACCACGGCGGGTGAGTTTTTTAATGGACGCTCTGAAGGTGGACGCAACAGTTGATGAAGATCAGGAACGAATTGATTTGTATCAGTAACATACCTTGAAACAGGCTTTTCTACTCTAGCAAATTAGCTAAGTCTAGTTCAATCACTATCTGGAGAGAAAGTATAGCGGACGGCTGCTATTACCGATAGTTTTTCGTTGTTCTTTGATCAATACAAGGAGAATGCGAGTGCAGTGCCCTAACAGACGTGCTATGAATTGCGCCCAATCTTCATTTTCTCGTTCTCTTCCAATCTTATCCTCTTACTCACACGATGCTTTACACTACCTGTCATGTCGAGGGCTTAGAGCTTGTCCCGGATGGGGCGGTGTCCTGCTGGAAGAGATACCTGCACACAGGGACGTATTTATACACGTCACCGCTCTGGGTTCCATTCATTTTGCCGCCCTTGAGAATTTGTGTTATTTATAAAATAGTATATTATATATAAAAATATTCCCCTATATCTATTTTTTTCTTTTTGCGAACAGGCCACTTCGGACCACGTAGGCATGCTGGGCATGCAATACATTAGGGGGGGATCAGCAATAAGCTGGATCCTATTTTTACTCCCCACGGTTGTTATCCCTGGGAGTTGGTAGATGAATGATGATGATCATGAGGGGTGAAAGGACGGTACACGCATCTATAGACATACACAAATACACCCGTGTCCGAGGCGGGACTCGAATCCGCGACCCTGCGGTCCGAGATCGCCACGACTCAATTGTCTTAGCGATATCAGCCACGGGGCCGACTTATATACTGATTGGGGTACATATTTTCTAAATATTTTTTACTTATTAAAAATGTACATCGTGGCTAATGAGGTTTCTTTAGAAGCAAAAACTAATACCTCCACTCCACTGATTTCTCACTCTTTCATAAATCAGATATGTCTCAGAAAGAAAAAAGATGGAATATAGGTTAATTTCACTTCTAGTTTCAAATGAACATGACTTTAAAATTTAAAACATTATAATTTTTGGAAAATTTGCCGCCCCTCAAAACGTGCCGCCCCGGACTATAGCCCGTTCAGCCCATTTGTAAATCCGCCCCTGCCTGCACGCGGGAAGACGCCGCAAGCCGACCGCGCGTTCCAACGCGCCAAGGACACCGCCCCCTATCGGCTACAATATGCACAACGCTTAACCCATTAATGCCCAACGTATGATATATCGTACGCTAATTTCTGGTCAACTCAATTTTGCTTCTTTAGCAATTTATTTATTTGTCAAAAAAACAGTAAAAACTGTATATGACGTGTGGGGAAAGAAATTTATCTGCGCACATTTTCTTGAGGGCCAGAATAAAAAAATACTTTGTGAATTTTAATTCTTAATAAACGTAGACATCCTAAACGAAACATACAAGCGAGTTTTTTCATTCTTGAATGCCAGATGTTGGTTTAGCCGTGATCATTGTACATTCCTGGCCAGAGTGTACACATGGCTTGGGTCGGTTCGAATCTTCATCTAGAACCGTGCTTAGCTGCTATAAACCTGTGGTTAAGTCGGAGGGAGAGGCCGACAAACGGTGGTTGGTCCGCATCGAAGTTGACGGGGCTTATGAAGCGAAGTGTCAACGGTTTTGCTTCTTATAGAAAAAACTCAATAACCACTGTTTGGCACTTCAGGAGCGCTCTAGTAGTATAATTTACCAACATAACAATTGAATAGCACTAAAAGTTGCAAAAACATGCTAACAGAGGTCTGCAACGGCTCCTGTGCTCGCACGAACGCGACAAGAATGGGCGAGCGCTATGCGAACAAAATCATTCTGGGCAGTAATGGGTTAAGGGACTGATGAGCAACGTGTTGGCTCGCCCCGTATCAGCATTCACTGAACTCAGAGCTTTTAGCACCTTCTGTTGGCATACAAAGTGACCTCAATGAAGTAAGCATTTTACTTCCTCGCTATGGAGTAGAGAGAATGTTATGTAATGCTGCGCGGAAAAACGACTAATTTTCGGGAGAAAAACTCTAAATACAAGGCCCTAGTTACGAAAAAATGGATAAAACCAGTAGCTAAATTTAGAAAAACAATTCCCCTAACACGTGGTGTAGCCAGAATCATTTCTGTGGGTCTTTGATGCCGAAAATTTGAATGATGGCAAAACGTGTGTCCGTCTGGCTGTGAACAACGCGAGCGCGTAAACCGTTCAGCCGATTTTCTCCAAAATCGATATTCTTCAATCGATCTGACTGATGTAGCTGTCTCTTAAATTTGAAACCGATATATTATTTTTTTGGTGCGGGGAGGGGGTTCTTTCCATGAAGCCCCTGGGACATTTTCCAAATTGTCAAAAAATGGCTTCGTTGTTTGGAAAAAAAATTGTTCGATAGTGTGAAGGCCGTTTAAAAGAATGGTACAGATTTCGTGTTCGTCGAAAACTCTGATTTTTCGAAAATTAGGAAAGTTCAAAATTTTTTCGGAGTCTCCTACAACTACAACATTAAAGGTATACATTTTTTCCGTCAATGAAATGTGTTCCTTAGAGATAGATTTTGAAACAAGATCATGAACAATTTTTCAAAAATTTGAGTACTTTTCGCGAAAGTTTGCGTGAAAATACGGGCGAGAAAGAACATGCTGTTAAAGCGCCACTAGTTTATCTTTAACAAAAGTAAGAAATAGTTTTGTTGCTCGCGTCGTGGCGAGCCTCTTCACTCTACGTTGATCTCTAGATGGGCGTTCAGAGCTATTTTGGAACGTAGCAGAATGATTGAAAACCCAAGAACGAAACCGAGACCTTAAACAGACTCTTCCCAGAAGCGACTTTAAATTAAGCGAGAAATGAAAAAGCAGTCGAATTGCGTAAATTGGGTGCTTTTTATTTCTCGCTTAATTTTTCTTTCTGAACAAATATATTAATTTCTTTTGTAAATGATAAACAATTTATATGTTTATGGAGTTTTTCTATGCTTCTGTAATGCAAATGTTTGTCTAGAAATCAATTTTTCAAATCAACTTTTGAGTGCTTATTGCGGCACAACCATTCGGATTATCCACGTAGTTTATTTGACAAAATATGCTTAGAATTATCTTAAGAACTTATTTTCGAAGTATCGACGTTTCCTCCCCAGACACAACCTGAATAACAGTGTTGTTCCTCTGTTATGTCACACGATTCGCGAAGGCATGGGGCGTTTCTGTGCGAACACGGGATTCAAGGCAGCGCAACATTTGGCTCTGAATATCAAAACCGAATCTTGGACTCTCAACACACTCTTCTCTAGCACAAAATGACGTAAACGAAGTAATAGATTAGTTGCAGTAGCGCCTACTCGCGTCAGGGGTTACGAGTGGGCTGGAGCGCGCGCGCCGGGCAAGTTGCCAGAGCGGAGCTGTGCAGGTGGCGACGGAAACGGGGAACGAACCGGGCAGCGTCACACAAGCAGCTTCTGTGTGTAACCGCAAGTAAAGCAATCGTTTCCTTGCCTGCGCCATGCAGGCCCTCAGAAGGGCCCGAGCCCTTCAGGGCTCCCAATGCATAAGGTTGATTGATTCGTGTTTCCGGGCGCGTCAACTAATTAGGTCATTAGTCCCGTACGTGTGGTGCGTGCTTTTCTCGGGAGGTTGCGATGATCTTTTTCCCCGCTGGATGGCGAGATCTGGCGTCGACCTACCATCGACTACCAGGGTTTACCCCTCAAACACGTATCTCCCACCAGCGGGGCACCCCCCCAACCGTGACAAGTTGTAAGCTCCCGACCGGTCTCCCGGCATGTGTGGTAGCGTAGTGCAAGCTAGTGTTAAATATGTGTGTAAGGGGAGAGGATAGGACAAGGAAGAGGAAGGAAAGATCGCGCGCGGTCCGTGGCCCGTTTGTTAAGGTACTGCTCCGGCATTCACCTGGTGTTGATCGGAGAAACCACGGAAAACTACCGATCAGAGCAGCCGGTCGCTAGAATTCTCCTCCAGACAGCGACTGAATTCGACCTAGCTGACAAGCTAGTGTCGAAAATCCTGCCGCTGTCGGGACTCGAACCTAGGACCTCTCGGTCAGAGGGAGTACAGTGACATCAGATTGATGGTTGATGAAAGAAGGCAGGTTGATGCACTGAGCCATCTTTCCCGGTCCCAATGTATAAGGGACCCCGATAGTTCTTAAAATAGTAGTTTACGTAAAAAGGATGCAACACATGTGATTCATGCGCGAGCCGACAAAGAGGCGAGTGCTGGAATCGCCTCGCGACCGTATTGCGTATACTATTTTTTAACACGCAGTGTTAGAAACGGAATGCTTCAAGTAAAGGAATATAAATTACATCTCAAATAACTAGAAATACCTTACTTGCACGAAAGTAAATGGGTTCCAGTCAGTGTCGTAACACTGTTATTTGTAAATAATAAACAAAGACGTCGTCAAGACGAAAGACAATTGCGAACCGTTACAGATGTTTCGCTCACGCATCGCGAAGTTTCGCGCACTGTGAAAAAATTAGTTGTTTCGCACACGGAAAACAAACAAGAGAAACCGCGTTTCGCGCACGACGTGTTAACAAAATTATTTAATATTCATTTTTTCAAAAAATTAAATTAAAAAGGCATAAAGAGTTATGTATGATTAAACTATATACAAAAAATTGGCATAACGGGGTGATGTGTCGCCCATCATTGGATATTTATAGTATGGAATGTTGCTTGTTGATGCGTTTCAGTTTTATATTGTACAATGATATAAAAAATTAAGACTAATTTGTAGATTTTTTCAATGTAATTTTAAATCTGTTATCCGTACTGATACATATACGTTTAATATCCTTACATGTACGTATACCTTTCTTTGAATAATTTTAAATTGAAACATTAAGAAATAATTTCAGAATATTTTTAAAAAGTACAAAATACAATGTGAATTAATAGGATTTTCGTTATATTTCAGCATTGGGGGCGGAGGGGGGAGGGAGGTGAAAATAGGAGTAGGTGGCTCCCAAATTAACCTAGGCCCAAGGGTCCCCAGTGCAGTTCAAACGGCCCAGGCGCCATGGCGTGAGCCCACGCGCTCTGTTCTCATGCCATGTTCTTGGCATCAACGGAGTTCCGAGCAGAGACGCCTTGTGTTCAAGTGCTGCAGGATACAACTTGCGTTCGTCCTTTGAAGCAGTTTTATTGCTCTGTGTCAACCGTCCGTTGCCAATCCTGGTGGCTGGGATCGCTAGGGCAGTAGTGCCGTGGTGATCTCGGGCCGATGGAACTCGGGTTCGAGTCACGCCTCGGGCATAATTGTGTTTGTGTTCGTCCTTTCACCCCCTATCGTCACTATATTACTTCATTCAGTGTTCCCTGCAAAAAGGCTCGAGGAACTCTTTTTAAAATGGAATCTTTGTTGGCTCATACAAAAAACCTCTGTTGGGTGTATGTCGTCCGAGAGATGATTTAGAGAATGGCAATGGCAAGCTCACAGCAGTTTGAAATTCAGCAGAATTCTCCGAATTTGTGTTAATGTATTAGCGTAATAATGTACTAATCACGGTGAAGCAATCGCGCTACGGTTTTGTACGTCTTTTTTATCGTTCTTGAGAAACATTTCTTCTTTGATACCAACATATTTCACAGTGTTTTGAGACGTTTGACATGTACTTGATAGGGCATTTATTGTCATTTTTTGGTTGAAAAGATATATTTTTGCATTTTTGAGTTTTGAGGTCATTGGTAATTTTTTACTTTTTTCAATAATTTTATTTCATTTTTTAATACTTACGTGCACCTAGCAGAAAATAGTCAATCATTTGAATTTGAAAATATAAAAATGATTTTTGTGACACATTGCAACTCAAAATTCAAGAGATTTTAATATGAATGTAAATTGTAAGTAAAAAACAATAATAAGAAATAGTAATTAATAAAATATTTCTTCCTTATATTAAATTATATATTAATTTCGATTCTAACTGAGTTTTACAGTCGCAAATATTTGATCATGGCAAATTGTTGCCTTAATCGGAGAAAGATATTTCGCAGTGTAAAAATCACGAAGTGGCTATGTTGTAGGACATTTTTAAGTCATTTTTAGTGCATTTTTGAAAACTTTTTAGCGCATAAATACACTCTTGTTAGGTTAGGGTTAGATCTTAGGTTAGGGTATTAATACACTCTTGTCATTACCGAGGGTCATCAAAATCCTAGCCGTACTAATGACTTTTGAGTGGTGATGGCTGCAAAATGTCAATATCAACACCAATCAAGAACACATTGAAGGCTGTGAGAATAAAGTTAAATTGAGAACGATGGCGCTTATTATTTCTTCCATGACCCTTCCCTGACCTCACCCAGAGGAAGTGCGGACGGACAGCGTGTGTGGCCGCGGGCAAACGGGTGGGCGGGGTCACGGAACGCGGCGGCCCGGTCACCGCCAGGGCTTCTCTCCATTGTTTTTAGTCCCGTATATGTTATGCAAGCAAACACTCGCTGCAGACCAGCGTTCCGCTTTTTAACCGAGATTGACATGTTCCTTCCGGCGGCCGCAACACTGTCGAACGCCAAGAGCGAACTGGCGCCCTTTAACAGCTTCTGCGTGAGGACAGCGCAGCGCGTGTAAAGAGATGCTCTTGACTGTTCTCCTCGTGGTTCCGACCAGGGCCTTTCAACTCCCTTACAAAGTAGTGGAGAGCATTACAAAATCGCGCTCTCCTGTAGCACCTTCTTACGGGAACTCGGATACGAACGGCTGCCAACGACACGTGGCTGCTGCGTGGATTCGCGAGACGCATGCCGGCGCGCAATGTTAAAAAGAATTGGGTTGACGTTCGCGCTTTCTTCACCTATTTCTGTGTGTAATTCCATTTTCGTGGTTCACGGGTATTGGTCAGAATAATAAGATATATCAGCCGACGTTTCGGAGTTTTTATTACTCCGTCCTCAGGGCTGGATAAGTTTAACAACACGGTTATTACATTGTCACAATGTTAATTACAATTGCGTATTAAGAACAATGTACAAACATTACACATTGTGTATATATGTGTATAAATAAATGTCTTTATAATTCAATATTATATAAATTATTTAAAAAATAAACAACCATAAGAATAATATTAATGATAATTCTGGTATTGCTATTATACTCATTAAAAATAAAATATTTCTGCTGGTTTTCGAGCACAATTGAATATAATTAGCTTTTTCGTCGGCTAACTGACATATTTTATTATTTTGACCAATATCCGTCAACCATGCAAATGGAATTGTCTACAGATGGGCATGAAATACTGCAGATTTATGTGTATATTATGAATATTTGAACGATTAGAAGACACTTTTCGTATTTCCCAGAAATTAGCCAATTTTTATGTGCGGATGTTGGCAAGCGTAACCTGCAGCTGTGCCCGGCGACACTGGCGCCTCCTATAGTAGCTCCCTCGAGCTTTGTCTCCGGTTTTGATGGCAAGGCCCTGGGTCCGTCCGTGTAGGCAGACGCGTTGCGGAGAACGCCGTGCGTTCTGCCCTTATTCCCAACCCCGGACGGTTTAGGTCCTCGGCCCACACGATGCTCAGCCATGTAGTCTGCTCTTTGACACCCAAGTGATTGCCCTGTTCTAATGCCAAACCAAATTGGAGGCCTAGTCGGTGCCAGAGTCGGTGGGTAACTAGTGTATGACCCGCTTTACACAATATTATTATTATTTCTCTAAATCACGACTTAAGTCACGATGATCCAATGAGCACGTGCTGATGATGACTGAGTTTTGAACAGCGATTACAGTACTCGTGTCCATACTTTGCTCGTCTAACGAGAGGGTAATTATTATTATTATTATTTTTATTATTACTTTGGGTTTCGACCATTTCTGACCACGCTACACATTATCTCCGAGGCCCAGTCTTGTTTTATCCCGGAGAGATTAACGTGTGTCATTATGGGGATCAGTTTTATCGGCTGTATCCCTTGGTAAGACAAGGTTGTTATGCCTTGATTTATGAATTATAGGGTGATAGGATGATGATGAGGGCTGAAGGGACAATCACAAATACGACCATGCAGCCTCGTTTCGGCCACTACTGCCCACGCTACATATTATCTTGCGAGGCCCAGTCGTATTCTACCCTGGAGAGATTAACGTATAACATTATGAGATCAGCTTTTCGGCTCTATCTTGTCCTTGGTAAGGCAGGATTCGAACATGCAGCCTCCTTGGCGGAGCTTCGGCAAATCTCGATTTTCAAACTCTTGTGTTGAAGACGTTTCTCTGCCTCTCTGGTTACAACGTTTTGCTCGCAAGGCAAAGCAACATCTACAAGTCGTCTGAGCTCTAGGATTTGTTCTGCAAAATTTGTGTAACAACTTGGCTGAACTCCCAGATCATTCAAAAGACTGGGGGGTGCAAGAAATTGCATTATTTGGAACAGCCCACCTTTTGCGCAAAATATTGTAGAGGCACCGATAGTTCCTAGAGAAGCTGGTTGCAACCCGGAGCAGATTTTATAATCAATATATAATATCATATATAAACTCATAATATCTGTAGTCGTGAATTAGAGAATGATTATTATTATTATTATTATTATTATTATTATTATTATTATTTCTCCTCTATATCACGACTATTAATTAATTAATAATAATAAAATAAAATCTAATTTACCATATTTATCTGATGACTGAAGTTCTCAGAACCAATACACGGCCTCCCTCAGCTTACTCCATTCCAGAAATGTGTTCCTGTCAATTCGCGGAAACCAGAATGTTTCGTGAGACATCGACTTGGCCTTTCTTCAACCAGCTCTCAAAGTTTTGCTCCGTGACGACGGCAGCCCCGAAGAGTGAACTTGTTAATCGATGCGCCTCGCAAGTAGGTTATTTTTCTGAAAAACGAAAGAAGGAAAAATAACAAAACAACGTGCGCTCATTTAGCTAATCAGTTTACTATCGCCTTCGGGAACGAACCCGAGCCTTTCGACTGACGCACACCGACGCTTCGGCAAATATTGCCTAAGGTTTCATTGGGAGAGCTTGCTGACGATATCACGCTGGAGAAAACTCCTGGGCGACTTTCCAAACCCTTAACCCCAGGGACAATTTCTGAAAACGACACGCAATTGAGAAGATTAGCACTTCCGCGTAATAATCACGAAGTATGGAATAAGATGTTAGTTTTACCATCTTTGGGCACACGGAACGAGTTATTCCTCTCATATTTTGCACGCGCCTCACGTAGGTGTTCTGTCGCGCTCCAGACGCTAGTCCACAGAGAATGCGATCCCACTTGGCCTTGAAACGGTACCAACTACGCAATACTACAGCTGTTAGTGGAGGCGACTCTCGCGTATTACTTAGCCGCCACCTGGCGAGGCGATCCTTTGTAACTCCACTCAGCGTCTCTGATTTTCAAACAATGCAATCTATTCGCGTCTTACACGGAAGAACATTCGCTTCGGAGAATGAGCTATCTGCCCAGGCGGTGCCGCAATCTTTAGGTCACGTTTGAAAGCATTTGACAGTTGAAGCCTCGTTTCAAAGAGCTTATCTCCCAAAGGTCATTACAAGAAATGACTGCTCCCTCTGTTGGAAAATAGTCTAAATTTTCCCAAAATCCGCGCGCTATCTGAAGCGCGACTTTGAAGTATATGTTCTGCGCTGTTAATTAGCGCCAAAGATTGTTATAAATAATTGAATTCCACTAACGGTGCCAAATTTCAATAATTTTTGCCGCTCGTGCCATGACACACCAATGGCAGGGGGAGGGGAGGGGGTGTAAACTGTGTTCCCCAAAACAAAATCCAAATCATTGAAGGCAAAATATTTTTTAAGTAAATAATGCTGCATGTATTTAGCAATATATTACAATCATTTTCCCTACAATTGTTGACGTATTTTCATTTTTGAGGTGAGATACAAACGCGTATACGTTTTGAACATTTCCTCTTCTTGCTGTTCTATTCGCAGGGTCATAATTAGCACAATCTTTGAAGAAATAGTTCAACATTTACTGCGTGTCTTCGATTTTACGATTGTTATAAACGTCTAAATATATTAAAACAAGATTTCGACGTGCTTTTTTGGCAGAGAAAGTGTGGGTGTCAGAGAATGCTGGAGATACCTCTAAGGAAGTACGCATGACGATGGTTTCCATTTCTTTTGTAAACATCTGTTAAGCATTGAAAGACGAAAGTATCACTAAGGGTTCAGAAAGCCACCAATAATAAACGTTCAGAACTGTAGAAGAGGAAATACTTGTCTATCAAAAGGTCCGCCGCTTAACCCTCCGCCATTGCCACAAGAAACAATCAGCGAAATTTGATTGTTAGTGATTCCGGGCAAGTCAACTAATGAGATCATTAGTTCCATAAGTGTAGTGCATGTTTTTCGCTCTGGACGTATCAGCAGTCTTCCCCAGCTGGATGGCGAGAACCGTCACCGATCTACCATCGGCTAGCCTGGTTTTCCCTAACCGGGTATCTCCCACCTAGCGGGACACCTCCCTCCCCGGAACAAGCTCTAAGCCCCCGACCAGTCCTCCCGGACACGTGTGGTAGTGCAGTGCGTGTTCGTGTAAGTGTGTGTGTAAGGGGTGAGGATAGATCAAGGAAGAGGTTAGGAAAGATCGCACGCGGTCCGTGGCCCGTTTGTTCGGGCATCGCTTTGGCATTCGCGTGATTTCTCCTGTTGATCGGACAAACCACGGAAAACAAATCAGCAAAAGGACCGAGAATGAACTTTTGCGTGCAGCGGCGAATTTACAATTTTTGGGGACCCAAGTTAAAATAATATTGAGGTCCGCTTTTTTATTAGTCAATAATAACATTTTTGAGTTTGGAGATTTTAAATGTATTGCACCAAATTAACGAAGCAATTGAAACATGTATTTAATTAATAATTTTATTCAATTTTAAATTTAAAAATTGCTAACAATCGTCTATAATATGATACATGCTATATGTCAAACTAGTGAAATATAAAATTAACTCTATATTAATCGTCAATATAAACAAAACTAACTAAAATGTCGTTTAAGCAATATTTTGTGCACAAAATAAGAAATTGTATCGTTGAATGATAAAACCTCAGAGCTTATTATATTCATGAACATTGTTAGTGAATTGAGTTTTTGTCCCATAGTAGGTCGATACTAGTTTTTAATCCTTTTAAATGTACTAAATGATCTTTTACCTGTACAATTTGTAATCATTAAAGTTAAAATTTTGAAAGCCAAGTTCAACGTGTCACTCAACCGTTAATGTTTGTGCTCGAATACGCCAAACGTCGGGTATATGAAAAGCGACCGTTTGAATCAGCCAATCAAAATACAGTGACGGATTTTGGCGTGATGGATTTTGTCATGCTCTCGACAAGTTCAAAACGTAACACATGAGAATGAAAATGCCGGTCTTAGCATCAATTTAATTCCAATAGCGAGTTTATCAAATTTATTTAATATTATTTCTCTACAGAAAATAAATATAAATTCGTATAAGTACAGTAAAACCTCATTAACACGAATTCCAAGGGACCGAAATAAGCAGAGTTCGTTTTATAAAAATTCGTGTTATCCGAGTATTATACATGCCCGTATTACCGTAATCCCTTGCAGGGACGAAGTTTTGTTCGTGTTACGGCGAAATTCCTATTAAGAGAGTTCGTGCTAACGAATGTTTACTGTAGTATATTTTAATAAAATTAGTTTAACAAATTTTAAATTTTGTTCATTACTTTTTGAGGCCAAAAGCTTTAGCTTAATGAGCTTAACGGAAAATCCGACACTGCTTGCGTAGTATCCTTGTCGGCACAAGGACGAACAGCAACTTCAAGTGGGCGGAACTCCCGCGCTCATTTTCCCTCATGGTCAGATCATTGAATTTATTTAACAGAGAAACATTTTCTCTGGCTATGGAATCCTTATGTCCCGATCTTTCGCTATACCAAGTTGAATTGTATATTTTAGCGAACAGGTCACTTCGGACCACGCAGGCTGTGCTGGGACATGCAGTTCATCAGGGGAGACCAGGGTTTTTGGCCCTAGGGGTATGGAATGATCAATGATGATGATAGTGAGGGGTGAAAGGACGGCCCCCACACATACAGACATAACACAAATACACCCATGCCTGAGTCGCGACTCGAACCCGCGACCCTGCGGCCCTAAGCCAGTAGTGTCATGGCGGTTATGGGGTCGGCTACAAGGCAGGCGTACAATTAAATGCGACGGTTGAGGTAGAAGTCATGGCAACTATTTTTTTTTCTAAAAGAAATGTTATCGGATCGCAAAATTTCATTTATATCTTGAAAGAAATATTGCAGTAGGGTGTGTTTCCATCAACAGATAGCTCTGCAAATGTCTCTAATAGCACAGAGAACAACTTGAAATCAGTTGTCCGTGTACCGCCGGACATGTTGATGGTGACCGTGAGGTGATATAACATGTTTCCAACAACGCTCTCGCTCCGAGAGCCATTCACCATGAAAGGAATGCCTGAGAATCTCACAGGGAATTATGGAAGCTCATGGAATAATGCCCTTCCGTACCGGAGAGCCGCGAGATGCGCAGGAGAGTTTCTGTAAAGATGCGCAGCAACCAGTGATCAGCAACGCACATGACGACCCCTGAGTGTACGGATCAATGTGATGTGCGGTGTAAATAGTCTTTTTTCATACTTTTATATATTAAAAGTATAGGTGTTTGTTGTAAAATATAAATATAGCCATACATAATGAATACTATTTTTCGTATTTCTTTAATTTCAAAACCTTCCCATATACTTTAAACATGAAATAATCATTATTCGAATTCGGTGTTGTTTTTTTCTGTTGACGTTTTGGTGACTTTCGCGGCGCTATCTAGTGGCGAGTGCTTAAGACCACCTGGCAACACTGCGCCCAAGCCTCGCAGTCCGAGGCCTGCAGAGGCAGAAGGCCGCCCCACGCGTATCGGTTTGTGGGTGGGCGGCAGGGGGGGGGAGGGAAACCGCAGCCCCCGCAACCCCATCAGTGGGACGCGCAGAGAGAATTCTACATTGCGGCCGTCGTGATGGGGGGGAAATGACAAATAATGGCTGATGTAATGATGGATGAGCGTGGAAACGAAGGAAACAATTGAGAGAAATATTGAAAAGAGATTGAACTGCGTTTTCCCGCTCATTGAGATCCCTCCCGAGCGCGTTTTGTCCGCAAAAATAAATGCAATCGGTGCATGATCGAATTCTCGACATATCCATAGAGATAAACCGAGTGAAAACTCTGTAATTGATACCAAAAACTGTGGTGGAGTTGGGTAATTTATCGAGATGATTCAAACCACACCTGCATCTTCTGCGTAATGACATGAATTTTTCTACTTCCATTGTATAATGCTGTCATTTGATAGCTGTAACCAGTTGTATTATGAGACTCATTTCGATATGGATTTCATTAATGATACAAGTTCGTGTATCATTTCACGTTCGTGTTCACAGAGAAGATTTACAAACCATGTATTGACAATAATTAATTATTGAGAATCGTTCAAATAAATGTTTCGATCGATTGTGTACATTAACATTACATTTGATATTATATTATGCTTGTCGGTTTTAATTTCTTTTATTATTAGTAATTTTTCGTGGAATATTATTTAAAATAAATTGGATTGTAATTTTACTTTGATCCTGTTTGACCAGCGCAGTACTCTCTCGCAATCGGACTGGTAACCACAGCCACCTGCGACAGCATGCGATGGTAGGGTTACGGAGCGGACCTTTAGGTGGCTTTGGGTGAATCCTTTATGTCAACGGACACGAAGCGATTCAATGTAAAAGTTTAACTTATAAAAGTCGTAGAAAAAGTACCGTATGAAACTCGATGTAGTAGGGTATTCATACACTCGTGTGAAGTTAACGATACTCGTGGATTAATACTCCTCATTACATCATCGTTTCATAACGTACTATTAATGGCATTTGCTTTATGGGCAAAGTTCTCTGTTCGAACAGTTCTATCCACAAATTCGCTAGTTGTGAAATGCCAAGAAGCCTGTGTTTTTCTTTCTCGCAATACCAAGCACTTACGTAGCAAAGAGCAAGTTGTTCTTCAACAGCGCTTAATTTCTTGCTTGTTGTTTGTTAATATTGATAGGCAATATTATACAACTTCATGGGCCTGCAAACGTGTTTCCAACCAGCAAACATTTTTTTCTCTGCGCCGAGATTCGAATACAGGTCTATGGTTTTAACTTCCCAAGCACGTTACCGCTTCACAGACAGTCGCTCTGCCGTATTCACTTTTGCTGGCGCTTAAATAATGGTCTCTTCGAATATTTGTGAGTTGTGTAGTTTACAATAATTCAGGGTGTTCAACGAAAATGAGCCCTGTACCATTTTTAAGAGTCCTTTGCTCTGAGGATAATGAAATTGAACTGGTTTTGTGACAATGATTTTTAAAATGGCATTAAATTTAGTCACAAATTACGCGAAAACTACAAGTTTTTAAAAAAAATGTTACGTGATTTTTTAAGCCATATTTCATTTAAAGTAAAAATATCTATCTTCAATATTCTACTCGTGCCATGCCATTACAGCATAAATCCTAGGCCGAGAGTCAATACTTCCGGTTGTAATTGATTTTGCAGCAGTTTTTTTTAATAAGTTACTCCTCAGAAGGGTATTCTAGGGTCAATATCATCTGATTACTCAAAAATTTACTGCGCATTGAATAAAGGAAAGTATTTTCATCGTATAACTTCTGCAATAACTAAAAGAAACCTATGCCCGCGAATTTTTTTCCTTAGGAGCATATACTAATTTAAACTTCATAAATTCAAAAATTGGGCCGGTAAGCCCCAAATGTTTTCTTACCGCCCTGAAAAACAGAGATTTTACTCTCCCAAAAAGTCTTTTTTTTGGGGGGGGAGGTACTGAGGTCGATCTAACGAACATACTAGGGACCTTAACTGCTCGCCCGCTATGCATTCGCACAACTCTCAGTTCTTGCGTCCGCCGCGAGGGGCACGCTGTGCGAGCGGAGCACCGTTTCCCGACGCCGCGCCGAGCGCCGTCCATCGCCCTGCTGAAGCGGCGCGGCGCCTTGCAGCTTTACTTCGGGTTTTCTTTCTTGGCGCGTGGGGGTGTGTCATCAAAATAGAATATCTCACGGTATTTCGCGTTGTTCTCGGTTGTGCCGCTAGGAGTCGCATGATCGCCAGCATGGTTCGATACAGTCGCGATCATGCGACTCCTAGTGGCACAACCGAGAACGACGCGAAATACCGTGAGTTATTCCATTTTGACACACCCCCACGCCCCAAGAAAGAAAAACCTAAGTATAAATATAGTGGGATTTTTATAACTCTGTCCCTCAAGCCCCGATGTCCACGATGGAATATCACACGGCATTTCGCATCTTTCTTGGTCGTGACGCTAGAAGGTGCCTGATCGCAAGCACTGCTTGATACGGTCGCGATAATGCCACATCTAGCGGCACGATCGAGAAAGATGCTAAATACCGTGTGATACGACCGTGTAATCGTATTTCATCGTGAAGATGGGTTTGAGAGGCAAAGTTAGAAAAACTGGCGTACCCGTGGGAGAACTCTCGCATTCTATATCTTACCCTCTTCCTTATTTTTCCATTTCATATTAAGCTGATATGTTTTTCTTGAAAACCCTATTATTCTCCGTCACTTGTTCTATGTCACCTTGTAATTGATAACAATATAATACACCTTTGTCGAAACAAACTACACTTATTTAACTTGAATATCGAGCTAAGAGCTACACCCGTGTAATTGAGTCATATAGAATATGAAGTAATTAGTAATTTCACATACAGTTGCAGATTATATAGGCTCTGAAGTGGGGTAGAATCGAGAAGCATCGAACCAGCAAAAATGTAATAGAATGGTCAAGAAGATCACGTCTTCTAGACTGCGGTGTAAGGAACGTTTCTTTGAGAGTTTTGGCCTCAAAAGTTGTTTTTAAAGCCCTAGAATGCTTTGTTTAAAAAATATATAACGATTTAGATTTAAAATAATCCAACCGTGCGTTGCAGGTTGCATTTTGCATGAATATTTATGTGCTTTTTTTTTAAAAACAAATCCTTCATATTTTTTAAGGTCAAAGTGCAATACGTCACGTCTCCGTGAACTTCTCTTTCTTTAGAGACCTCATTTATAAAGATTGGTTGCGTGTGAGAGCCGCGAAGGGAAGGTATACTACTGATATAAAATAGGAGACGAACGCAGTGAAGAGCCGGCAGTTCCGAGAGTCGGTTTCGGTTCACGTGACGTGATGGGTGGGTTGCACTGCGGGGTGACACTACGGAACACTGTGACAGGAGGTGGTCTGATTGATTGATTAGTGATTCCGGGCGCGTCTACAGCCGAGGTCTTTAGTCCCGTAAGTGTAGTGCATGCTTTTTGTCGCGGGATGTGGCGGTGATATTCTCCCGCTGGATGGCGACATCCGGCGCCGACCTGCACGTCGACAGCCCCAACCAGGTAGGATTCCCCCTCCCAGGTATCTCCCACCAGCGGGGCACCGCCCCGGTCGAGACAGTGAGCTAGCTGATTTGATGACGTAGGGAACCGGTCGTCTATGGCAGGGGGCGGGGGTTATTCTTTAAAATGCAAGCTTTGCAGCAAAGAGCGGAATCACGAAGTCGAAGGAACAATAAATGTGATAGGCCAATTACTCTGTAGAATTTGCGTGAAAAACCTTGGCAGTTGGAAGTCTGTAGAAATCGTAATAATAGACTAAGTATATTCAAAGGCAGGGTCATTGTGATAGTATCGATAGTATATTAGTTGTGGAAATTAGCAGTATTGTCATCGCAAGTAAAATGTCGTGGCGTGGGTTTGAGTAAAGAGAGTTAATGGACGTGGGAGGAGGCTTACTTTGGCGTTCACACTCATTCGCCATCAGCTGCCTCTGGATGAGTGATGGTAGGGAGGTCATGAGGGGATGAGTGGAGATAATCAGTGGGATGACGGGTCAGAGCGAGCGCGTTGTGGTGTGAGAAGCGAACCACGCGGGACTCGAACCAGTGGTTTTCTGTTACGCGCTCTTAAGAGTTGTTCCGAGTCCCCCCATCGGGGCCAATTGAAGGTTTGAGAGCTTTTGATGTTTGTTTTCAGCATCTGCTCTATGCAATACATAATATTGTGGTTATGTAGATTAGATGTCCTCAAACTATAGAGTCTGTAACAAAAAGAATATAGGTTACATCCTGAATGTGGAAAGTTATAATGATTGCATGTATGTTTTTTCATTGGTTTGCAGACTTCAAACGCTTTTATTTCATAATATTATTAACAAAAGGCGTATACGAGTATGTATAGAGGGAAATGTACTTGCACCGAGTGCTCTTAGAGGACTCTACCTTTGGCAATGGTTGGCAATTGCAATCATTAATACTTCGTTTGTGCATGTAATATTCATTTTAAAATTACTGTGCATGATAGAAATACCGCCCAATGAAATACGTAATAATTGTAAAGAGACCAACGTTTACTGCAACCGGTGCCTTTTGACCCAAGTAATACACATTTGTTATGAGTTACTTGCATGAATGTATTCATCAGGAATGTACCAAACAATGAAGATATTGTGAAATGTTTGATGTTAATAATGCATATTTGGGTTGCTATCTTCCTCATATTTTGTATAATGAGTCGGCGAAACTTAGCCAAGGGAATTAAGGGATAGACTTTTGCGAAGCCCGAAAACTGAAGCAATGTTTCCATGATAATAATGTAAATGCAGTTTAACCGCTTCAGGTACACCGACAAATTAACACAATATACTTTCATAGAGAATAGATGAATTTTTTTTAAAAGGATGAGAAATAAATATACATATTTCACGAGTATGTAGCGCCCTATAATGGGTCATGCCAACTCTTGTGTCTCCGAGTATTGGAAACATTATGATTCTGTTTGTGCAATTTTCTACACCTAAGCAAGGAGGATAGAGAAATAAAACTCGGAAACGTCGGCTAGCATAAATTTCATTTATTGGACCAATACCCGCTGAATTACGCAGGTGGGTTCCGCTACAGATGGTCATGAGATACAGCAGAAATATAAATAACTAAGGCTGAAAAATTCACGATTTTTTAAAAAAATTAAAAAATAAGATTTTTTAATTTAAATCAGATTTTTTATTTAAATAAGATTTTTAAGAATTGTATTAGATATTTTACTTTAAAACAAAATTGTTAAGTGATATATTTATCCTCAGTTACTTTAAAAGCAGAAAAAAGTTAATTAAAACATCCGTGTTTAAGTTTATCATTAAACTGTTGTAATTTTATTTTTAAAAAAAGATACTGTATAATCGAGGTGCGGTGCAAAACCACCCTAACCCAAAAAATCTGATTTAGTTTTAGTTTGGCTGCCCTTGAAAACACTTCTCTAGCGTCCACAGTACCAAATAAGCTTGTGGCACCGTCTATTAGCATTATTTAGAGAAAAAGTCATTCTTCGTTCAAAGATATTTTACCAATTTTTTTGTGCAATACCGCCCCAATCAAAAAGCACTTATTGTTGAAAACAACTGAATTCATCGAAAAACTTCTAACAATGTTAGTTTTTGAAATATTAAATTCTACTTAACAGTTGTTCTGTTATAAAATATATGGGGTATAATGGTTGCTACTTGCGCACTATCCCTTAACGTTTTAACGGTCAGTGGGAAGTATGCTTCCCACTTATAATGGAATTTTATCAACTACTATTTACATTAGTTTAAACAATATTAATTTTCTTCTGTAAATGAGTATTAATAAAATTCAATTTTCACCTATTTTAATACAAATCTAGAATTATGGGCACCGTTGAAGCTTTAAAAGTGTTTTTCGCGAAACTAGTTTGTGCGTGTTAGGGCAAATATTGCTGTTAAATTAGTGTGTGCTGTTAAATTAATTATTTAAATATTTTATAATAAATATATTCTTTCATGAACTTTTTAATTGATTTAAGTCTCTTTATCTAAGTAATTTTTATTTTACAAATATTTAAATGTAAATATATTTCCCAATTTTACAAATAATAAATATTGATTTAAATCAATGATTTAAATCATAACAGATTTATAAATAATTAAAATCAATAAATGAACAGTCAATATTACTTTTTCCTTTTTCTGTAAGTCCCTTTCGGGCGAGTGGGAAATTGCGAGGAGGGCAGAGAACGGAGAAGAAAGTTTCGGATGCGACCTCGACAAGGAACCGAGTCACGAACGCATGGAGCACTTTTTGTGGGGCAATCGATTCCGAGAAATGAGTGAACGAGTCACGTGGACAGGCAGACGAGTTTCGTACAGGCCTTATTTTAACTCTAAGAAAACCGGAAGAAAAAAAACCAAAACATTTGGACGAAGAAAGTCCTCAAAGAGAACCATGGGAAAACTTGGGTGTACGAAAGCGAGCTTTGTAAGCGAGTACAAGAGGTATATTGTATCGAGTTCGGCACTCATTAGTACAAATAGGAGCAAGCGGAATCCTACACTCAAAAATAGTAGACGTCATTTAGACACCCCTAAATAGAATTTTCAAAGTGGCGGCCCGAAGTGCTATTTGTTGTGGCCCAAGAAAGGTTATTAGTCAACGTGAAAGTTCCTTTCCTTCATGTCGTTCGAGAACATTGTACACCTAGCGCACTTGCCCTGCCGGGGTCAACTCGCCCTTAATGTAAAAATAGGTTAAACTTGGATTTAAGGATATTTTTTAGTAAATTAAGAAAGTAAAATCATAGTTCCATCCTCCCCTCTCCGTTTCAGAGTAGCCGGGCAAACTGCATAGATCAGCGATACGGGAAGTCAGGTGTGGATCGCCCGAGTAATGTAAATTTTAATATTAAAATAAAAGTTCCAAGACGTTTATAGACTGTCAGAACAATCAAATTTAATCATAAAATCACATAATTGCACAGATGAATATTATACAATTTTGGCAACGTTTTGGAGGACAGTTTTCCTCCATCATCAGGCCTTACAATGAATAAAAATTACATAATGAACATATGAATAAACAACACGGGCCGTGGCTGAATATAACTGATGTTGCTTGTTGACACGATGTATGGTTCTGAGAGTGATATAATTAATAACAACCATACTGAGGGTAACTAGTTGAGAAATCACATATTGCGACGAGCTGAATTTCACACCTTTTGGTAACGGGAGCTCTTACTCCGAAGAGCGTAGTGGCATGACTGTTATGTAAATATGGCCTGCAAGCACATTGAAGGTGTTAGTATGGCCCTTGAGGCCTTGCACGTTGGTCACCCCTGTGCTAAATTGTTCGTCAATAGCGTTCCATTTGTTGGTAAGCTCTGTATCGTACGAGTTGTCAGCATGCGCCAGGTACTCGGATAATGCTACAATTTTCTATGCTACCTCACGTACTCTATTCATGTGAGAAGTCCATTCTCGTCTTTTTTTGAGTTGTGAAGCAATATTTATAATTTTAGCAGTCTGTATACTTTAATATCAGTCTCTATACTTTTTGCTCTGTACATTATTTAGAGAGGTATTATTTCACAGATAATACCTTAAAATATTATTTGAAATGATCAAGATGGCTCTGAGTAGCTTCGTCCGACGCGATCTTTAATTAAAAATCCAACTATAAAGCTTGAATTTACCGTACTGATGACTGTGAATCTAATATCACGCAAGTTTTGTATGTCATGTAAATTAAAATTTGCAAATTTAAAATGCGAAACATCACAGATACCTTTCATGAAATATTAATTAAGTTAATTTTGCTCATGAAATGTTCGTTAATAACATGAAGACTGGAAGTTTCAAGTGAATTTTTAACCGTGTAACGATTGTAGAGGGATCGTGTTTCTTGTTCAACATTAAGTTCTGCTAATTGCTTCTGAATGGATTTCTTGTTTGCTCCACTTATCAGGTGGTAGACGCGGCTTCATGTTGGTATTTTAAGTTCCGTGTGAAGATACACGAGCAAAATTAGTGACGACACAGATCGAATAATAGTAGCAATAAACCGAGAGATTCTGATCTTTGTAATTCCAGTAATTAGTTAAAATTGTAGAACATTAGCCCGTCAAAAATGAAAATGGCTAATTGGATTCTTTATTACCGCGAGTTTTGAGGAAAAATAAAAAATCAACATGTATATAACTGTTTTAATACTGATTTCAATTGCTTGTAGTTGCGAGTTCTTAAGTGCAACTTTACAGACCTGTAGATGGAAATTTTGAGTTTCATTGGTGTCGGTTATTCGCTCTTAGCAAAGGAACCAGGTCAAAACCTGATAAAATATTAGTTCTGAGACATGAAATAATTGAAAACCGTTTCTATGAATATCGATCTATATTAGGCGGATGCCAGAGAAATATATCTTAAATTAGTGGTGCAGACATAATGGTACAGACTTCTCGTACTAGTTTGTTTCTAATTTCTTTGGCCTGGGCTAGCTTTTCGGTCTTGTCCCTTTTTCTTGCCAGCTATCATCTATCTCCGCCCTAACTACATTTGTAAGTTATAGTGCTTCAAGTGACTTCTAATGTAGTTGTTTGCAAAGCAAAAACAAAAAAAGTGAAAAACAGTTTCAAGTTTCGAACTTACAGAATCGCTTAAACTCCATTTTCTTATAAATGGCTCCAAAATTCTCAAAGGAAATTGCTATTTAGGACGAGGTTTTACTGTTCTTTAATATTCTTAAAATAATATTTCCGTTCTACTATAGGGAACCGAAAAATTAATAAAATGTCAAAAAAATATACTTTGGTGCGGCGATAGATGGCAGCTGGCAAGAGTAATTGGCAAGTCGGGACCAAAGGAAATAGAAAACTAATACGGGAAAGTCTGTGCCATTATGTAGCATCACTAGTTTAAAATTTCACATATTGCTCGCAAAATTGCGCGAAAACTACGAAAGTTTTCAGAAAAATGTACATGACCTTAATGAAAGAACTCGCTATGGAGAATAAATTTTATTGGAAGGTAAAATCTCTATTTTTAATTCTGTAGTTGTAGGAAGTCGACGAAAAAATTCAAAATTTTGCAATTTTCGATTATTCAGAGTAAAGCGTGAAAATCAGGCGTAAGCCACCTTTATAAGTGTATCTTACTCTATTCTCAAAAGAAAATTAAACAACAAATTTTGGAGCCAATTGTGAGAAAATTTTGAAAATGTTCGGGGTCTTCACGTAAAGTACCTTCAAATTTTGATGAACGTTTTTCAAATTCCCAGCTTCTTGAGTGGAGGCAGATAGACTTGGGAATATCAATTTTGAAAAAAATCGTACTTATGCGCTAGTAGTGTTCACAGACTCACAGTTTTGCCGTCAATTGTTTTTTTCTGTATCACGGAGCCCCAAAAATAGGAATTCTGGCTACACCACGTGTTACAAGATTTTTTTCTTAATTTAGCAACGGGTTTTATCCACTTTATCATTGTCAGGGCCCGGCAATGAATTTTTTCTGCCAAAAATCCGCCTTTTTTCGCGCAGCATTTCATAACTTTCCCTATACTTCGTACAATAAATTACTCCGTATACACGAATGTATAGGGGAAAGTAAAATGTTTTATTAGTATTTTTGGTACCTACAGATGGCCAGCTTTCGTGCTACAGGTCACGCTAGTACAACTGTAAAATTTAAAATAAATTACTTGAAAAACAAAAACAAAAAACGATTGCTTATCTGGAATAAAAACCCGTTGAAACATTTCCTTTTTAAAAAGTAATTTTGCCTTTGAATATCAACTGCTTGGTGGACCCACGTTTCTATTGTATATATGACTACAGGCCATATTATTAGTTATATAAGGCATTAATTTTGCTTTATGAGATATCAATTTGTGAATAATATTTGGCTTGCAAAGAAAACTTTATTACCAGTCCTTATTCTTTTTCTATTTCATCCTTATGATAACATCGAGCCCTATTTTGTATAAATTGACATCTTGATAACCAACATTATAAATAATGATGCAATTATGAACGATTAAGTTGTTCGGGTTCTAAGACTGATATATTTTATTTTTTTAATTATTCGTAATTAATCCATACCGTAAAATACCAACTGCTCATTCATATCAAAACACTTCATCAAGTAAACTATTTTTTGATCTAGTTGTTTAACGTTAGTCATCCACACATACGACACATTGTTTCAGACGTGTGATAACATTCTCTCTGACGATAAGTTGCTTAATAATTACATCTGTCAATACACTAAATAAAGTATCTGACAATGGATCTCATTGTTTCTGTCCTGCTATTACAAAAATAGTTTATTCTTGTCTTAATTTATCAACTAACTTTTTTAACTCTACATTTAAATAGAAAAAAATGGTATAGTAAAATGAATGTATAGTAATATAAATTAGGCGTACTCCATTTATATGGTTAACCTCTAGTCAGGTCTTGAATGGGTAATGCTCATACATAATCACTCTTGACGCATTTTCTGGGAGGAAATTCATTGATAGCGTTTGGTCGGTAATTACTCGTGTACATTCCAGAGCTCGTACAAATTTTAGAGCTGACTTAAAGTTGAAAGCGTTAGCTTTTGCAGATGTATTTTCATGAATATGATTCAGCGTTCTCAATCCTGTTTTTCAACCCCTTTCCCAAACGAATTCTACCACAAGTCCTAAATCACAGCGCTCGGGCACACGGTCGGAAAGAGTTAAAATGCGCCACGTCATAAAATAGTCATCCAAATAAAAAGTCATGAGTCACATGCATGGATGAAAAAAATAATTAAACCTTTATTACCTTTGTAAATTAATTCAGGATACACAGTGTGGCCCTGGTGTATTGTTCAATTTGTGACGCGGTTTGGTTCTAAGTACAAAAGAAATTACGGCATGCAAGCAGGGTAATGGATTTTCGGAATTCGGTTCTGAAATACTTTTAAATATTCTAGCCTTCATTACATAGTGCCGCAATGATTAACTCGTCGTATAAAACAAATTATATTCTGCATGCCGTACTTTATTATCGTGATTATGTTCGGGGTAATATTCTGTTTCGCTAGGACCAAATTTCCCTTCGGAAACATAGGGTAATTACCGGATTTGCGATCATTGTAACGATGAGCGTAAATTATAAAATGTTATTAACGTCCCATCAAGGGAACACAGCTAACATTATGTTGGAATTATTGTAACATGTTGATCACAGAATATTTCAATTAAATTCACCTCGTGGTCGCGGTGGAAGAGATCTCTCTGCGAGACATAATGCGAAACCTCCAGTGCATCGATAGGAGTACACACGAATGCTTTACAACATTGACCTATCGACTCATAGCCAGCATTACCTTTGTTTCTGCAGCCTCTGTGACTGGAAAGTCCTAGAGCTATGAGTTCGAGTCCCGAAGTGACGGAATACTATATTCCTAGGGTGAATTCATCTGTTGTCTGAGGAGAATTCGCTGCCGGCTGCTCAGATCGGTGGTTTTCCTTCGTTTCTGCGATCAGTATCAGTCGAATGCCGGAGCAGTACCCTAAGAAACGGGCCACAGACAACGCGCTATCTTTTCTTTCTCTTCCTTGATCTCTCCTCTCTTTTCACTCTCACACAGACACACTTTCTCTCTCTCTCTCTCTCTCTCACACACACACGCATAAGCACTACACTACCATACTGTCCTACTGGGGAGATACCTGGCCAGGTAAGTCCCCTCGAACGCATGTGTAGGTCGGCGCTTAAGCCTTGGCGGCCTACAAGGGAATTCAGCCACACTGTTGACGACATGGAGTCCCGTGGACTCATAACGTGTTGTTTCAAATATTTCAATATTGATTTGTATTTCGAGTGAAGAACATTGAAACGTACGATTAATGATGACGAAAGAAAATATTAATCAGGATATATTTGTTAATAAGTTATCTAATGAGAGAATATCATGTGATTAGGAATCGTTGAATAAAGTTATGCCGAACTTTAATTTAACGAATTTATCTTCATAATAAAAAAATATTGAACTTTAAAAACTGTATAAATGGAAACTACTATTTAGCACTGAAAATCAAGTAAAAAGTGTTACTACCGCAAACACTACAATTCTGACACAAGCTTTTTAGTCTTTTCTGCACCACTCTTGTTCATTTTTTTGTTCATTCCGTAATAGTATTTTGTATCCTGAGTTTTTTCTTGTTCGGGTTCTTCATGCCCAAGAAATTCCTATTCATTATTGTCTTCTTCCCCAGATTTTAAACAAAATTGTCCGTATGATGAGTCACGGTGATTTTCAATTCTATGACCAGAAGATTCAAAACTACTGTACTTTTGCTCCACCCACTGCGCAATATTTTCTTCCAAATCATGGTCATTAATAATTACACACTCGCTTAACAGTCTAGACATGTTTTTCTGTATACATTGCATTTTCTTCAGAGGCGCCACAGAACAAACTGTACTAAAAGGCAAAGTGCGACGGAGCTCTCAGTGAAAGTTACACTGCTATTGACATGGAGTCCCTAGGTCTCCTGCGCGCCAACAAAGCTGATAATTTTCCTGAAAACTTTCTACAATAGAAAGCTCGCGAACCATTACTTAAAACTGTAGAAGGAAAAGATGTAAGAAGAATGCAGGCTATAAAAAAACTGTTTATGCAGGTATTGGAAGTTTCGCTAAGTCGGAGGAGTCCCAGGGACTCCGAGTCGGTAGAATAGGGTTAATCTCATTTATCCTGAGGGAAGAATACCCCCACCTCCCGGGACAAAACCTTCCTGGATTATAAGTGACATCAGTTAGTGCACAGAGCTGCCTCTCCCGGTCTTTTTGTTTGACAATATGTCTTTTCAAACTACGAAATTTACAATTTAAGAACACTCTTTGTAGATACTAACAGTAATCTATAACAAGATTTATGAAAGAAAAATTCAAAATTAGAAAATTGTAGTAATGATAAGACGGATGGAAAAGGCGTAAGAGCAAATAAAATTACGAAGATGAAATTTATGTTTAGGAAATTTGGAAACAAATCTTCGAAGAAAAGGGAAATGTTACTAAAATTAAAAAGTTGAGCATGATGTTATGAAGTAAGAGTACTAAAAATTAGAGACAGTGTTGTTTAGTCGCCCCGTGGTGGAGATCACTAAGCCAGTATTGCTCTAGCAATCTCGGATCGAGGGATCGCGGGTTCGAGTCTCACTTCGGGCGTGGTTCTATGTGTTCGTCCTTTCACCCATACCATCACCATATCGTTTCATCCTCATACCGTAATGTTACATCCAGTTGTGGTCGCTAATGACCTAATAGTTCATTCAAACCTTAAATAACAACAAAATGTTGTTTAATCAAATCGTGAATTGTAGGGAATGTTTAGTTCATTATGACGAAACCATTTTGAAATTTCCATTGACTAATATAATTTAATTATCAAGATGTTTTGCATTGTATAGTAACGAGGGAAGTAAAGGTTTACCTTATGACGCCAAGCCTATATATTAAAGGAAAAGTATATATTTCGCATCGCGACTTTAAAAAGTAGATTTCACATTTTAATAGTTATTTGATCTATTTTATAATATGTACCAAAAAAGATGAAGGTAGAAATGTAAACAATAAAAATTAGAATTAAATTTAAAAGTTTTGATACACGGTTTCATATTCTTTATTATTTAAACAGTTTCATGGATAATAAAATTTCGTTTTTGCATTTTTTGGTGTCTTGCATTTTATTCATCATATTATTTATTTTATTCATTCAAATCGAAGAACATCTACTTGAACAAAAAGTTTACTAGCAGTCGACGAACCTTATGTTTCTTAAAAATAAAATAATATTAGTAGCATGAACATTGATAAATAATATGAACACTATAAGATTTTTGCAATGCAGTTAACCTCTTTTATTTTTATCTTGATTCTTTAGTTTTGTGTATACGGAAATTATGTTATTTTGTGCCTGCAGTTTCTTCGAGTTTGGATTTTCTTTTTCGCAATACATTTTTCTTCTGTAAAATTAGTAAGCTTAATTTAAGAAATACTCATAATAAATAATTAGCACTAGCAAACGACAAGATAGAAAATTTATAAGAATTTATTTCCGTTTACTGGAAGTATACATAAAATAACGTATGCCATCCTTAATAAAAGTTATTTTAACTTCCGTGATGGTAGCTGATATTTTGTGGTAATCCATGATTGTATAAGTTATTTTAATTTACAAATCTATAATTTCCACTCTTGAAAAGCAAAATGCCCATTTCTATCAAAATTAACAATTATATTTTCACCTACAGAGCAAATAGAAAACCAGAAATAAATGAAACTTACGCTAAACAAAAAACCTTAGTTCACATGAATACTACATTACAATTAATTTACATGAATGTAGATAAACATAACTTCTTTGTAAGCTGTCTAATATTGAAATTTAGACTTCTCATCAGCGAATTAAGAACTCTGTTCGTAGTGTACAGAAAGACGCTTAAACCATTGTATCGTACGAAGCGGTTATTTTTTCAGACATTAGCTGGAGAGCGTCGCCTATTTCTTTCTCGCTCGCGCCAATCCGGCGGTGACAACTCTCAACCACTCGTTTGAATTGGATGATGGAACTCACCTGCCAACACACCAGTGCCCTTGCAGTAGCCCGCGACCTCTCGACTCGCATCGACAGTCTCGACCTCTCGATAGCACCCGAGTCTCTTGAATCCTGCCACTACGCGGAATTAAACTTACCTCTCTCTCTCTCTCCGCCAGGGAAACAGATGGCAGCTCAGTGTCAGTGCGGTGTTTTAAAATTCTTTGTCCCCCACTCAATCCTTGTATTAAATTTCCACACTTTTAATCTTTTCGTTAAAAAAAGTAACTTTCATTTGTTTTAACACGTTGTGTGCCGTGTAGAGACCCGTCGTGGGTGTGAGGAAGAGGGGGGAGAGGTAGAATTTCTTTCGTATTCCGCGGCCCTTTCATAAACCCTCCAATTTACTGGGCACTTTTTGCGTTTTAAGTTGGTCTGGAAGTCCGTTTCCTGCGCTATAGAGCGCTGGTATTAATTCACATCGAAGCAATTAGATCTCGAACTCGATACGCCTGCAGAAACGGGGCACGAAGCACGAGCCTGAAATATAGACGCGGTGATTTTGATACGCGGGTACGAACACGCGCTAGCACCTCGTGCTAACAGCGCTCTCAGCTGGAATGAACTCAGCTGGTGAGTCGTTTACTTATGACGCCGAGATTCCAAACTATGCAAATAAATATTTGTTGTCAATTGTAAAATATCAACTGTGTTTGAGCGTATGTCAATGCTGTGCATGTACACATATCAATGTGTTGTGTGTGTGTGTGAATGCATTTGGGTACGCTTGATTAGTGCTATATAATTTCTAAGCTTAGAACAGAGAAGAGGCTTGTACCGTTGCCTTTTTTCTATTTTAGTTTTTTGACTATCGTTTGAATAAGATAGCATTGCAAAATATATAATCCCTTGTTATCTTTTGACAGTCATACTTAAACACAATTTTATAGCAATATCCTAACAAACTATTACGTGCTAGGTAATCTCTTACCCTTCAGGGTTAGCTGGAACATGTCTATTGACGAATTACTAGGATGAAAACTTGATTCCTTTGTTCACTAGGACTTTTCTGAGAGACAATATTTAGGAGGCTTGGCCCCAACTTCCAGTGGAACAACCAACTGCTAAACGACTTGAAGATGCCAAATCTTAGCTTCAGAAAGCTTAAACTCTTATTCATGACCAGAGTTAAGACGTAATGAATTTTTAAAATGAACAAATTATTTTCTTGTCAAATATTAATGGTCAAGTGATAATGATACTTACCGTGTAAAAACACTACCTAAAAATAAAATTCATTTTTTAGGTTTAATTTTTAGTACAATTGAGTGGCTTCTCAAACTTCTTTTCGAAACAGTGGATGTGCGTCCTGAAAATACATTTACTTACTTGTTATATTTTCGCTCGACAATCCTCGACATTAATGTTTGACATTGTAATTATTGTAATGTTTGACATTTCTCCTAGGACCCTGTGGTGCAGTTTCGAGGGTGTGTAGTAGTGTCTCTTCTTTTGTTTTTACGAACAAAACCATGGTGCATTTTCACTGCAGTATCAGGCGAGAATCTTTGCAATGACTTCAATAAAATTAGTAAATAGAGGAAGGACGAATTGTCTCCTAAAATAGTAATAAGGTGGGGTTGAAGAATTGACTTGTTGACTTTCTCTTAACAAAGAGTAAAAAGATCCACATATTGCCCAAAGTATTGTTTTAAGCCAATGTTGAGCTCCCATAATTTGAAATTTTACGTAAGTTTTGTCCATCCAAGTTATAAATATTATTTATTTGAATAATTACACTCGTTATCACACGAACTGTGGGTTTTTTCCTGTTTTTCCTCTCAGTGATTATATATAAACATTTGGTAATAGATTCAAAACAATTACCATCATGGACAATAATGACAGATCAATATTTCCCAGTATCATTTCTGTTGTGTGTTTTTGCTTCGTGGATGAAAAAGAATGCCTCTTTCTTCAAGATTTTTTAACCATTTCAAGACTGGAAAAGATGTTACAAAAGTAGAAATACGTTCTCTGAGTTTGTTAATCATTCGCATTAGCACATTTCCACCCACCTTACCTGTGTATCATCGTTATTCTTTTCTTTATAAAATTCTAGGAGGACGCAATATTCAGCTCTGGAGTAGCACCACATCCGAATTTGGAAACGTATTGGTTTCTCTCAAAAATTGGTTTAAGATGCTGGCGTAATACCATATTCTATATTCAACAATTCACATATTAGTTACAAATTATATTTTAACTGTTAAAAACATTCACCGCTCCAGAGTGGAAACATATTGTTCAACTTCCAACGTGGTCAAGAGGCGAAACGTATAATACATCATCGATGGGGCACTTATCTCCTTAAGACTGTTCGAAGTTGACTGTCTCGATAGCTATTGGATCATCCATAAATTACGTAACGCTGAAGGGGGAGGGAGGGGGTCTGAGGCATTGTTACACTACGTTACATAGGGATTCAAGCGCATGTTACGGGTGCGTTACAAGTTGGAGAGGGGGAATTGAAAATACTCGAAATTTGCAGTTACGTAATTTATGGACCGCCCCCAATAGAGATTTTTTAATTAAATCTCCAGAGAATGGTGCAAGTCTCATTTCCAAAATTGATCCCTGATTTTTCAAAAATTGCGATAGTTAAAAAAATCGGTTTCTATCTAAACTGCAATATTGAAGATAAAGAATTTCTTCTCTTAATGAAATCAGTTCTTTAAAGACAGAACTTGAAATAAGGTTATGCACAATTTTGCGAAATGAGTAGTTTTCGTGCAGTTTTGCAGTGAAATGTAGGATGCATTGAAACAATTTTTTCTCAAAAATGGCTCCAAGTCCTTGGTGGAGTTCTACCTTGGTGGAGAAAGTGATGCTTGTTCTACTTTCGGTTATCTTCTGAGACTTGCACCATCCTCTTTCGAAAGTTACCATTTCAAAACAAAGTTGAAGGTAGAGATTTTTGCCTTACATGATATGTTTTAAAAAGTCAGCTCTTTTAAAAAGGTCATGTAAAATGTTCTGATAAAACGATTGTTTTCTCATAATTTGTGCTTAAAGTCAATGCAAATTATAAAAAAACATTTTCTTAAACATAAAGGACAAGGGCTGCTAAAATATAATTTTCGTTGTGCTAGCTGATTTTTTTGAAAATTGCAAATTTAGAAATAATTCGAGGAAGTATGTGTTGTTCTGGCGGCAATAGTTTCTTTTCTTAAATATGTTATTTCATCAGTGGATCAAAATGAAGCTTTAATGGAATATTGTTGATCTTTCGGAAGTTCAGTCTTAGATATCCTTCTACTTAAACATCGTGACCAAATATAGAAATACCGTATTGGCACGAAAGAACATTATTAACTAATCTTATCCAATTGCCAATTGCGCATGAGTTTACGCATAATTCGATCTAAAACACGTGTAGATAGAGTAGAGCTATGTCTCGTGACTTGCTATATTAGGAGCAATACAATAAAAGCATACCGAAGTTCGTTTACCAATGAAATAATGATCATCCTGTGTTTTTTATTTCTAGGTGCGTGGGATATATCACGGTATTTCGCGTCGTTCTCGGTCGTGCCACTAGGAGCCGCATGATCGCCAGCACTGCTCGATACAGTGGCGATCAGGCGATGCTTAGTGGCACGACCGAGATCGACGCGAAATACCGTGAGATATTCTATCGTGAAGACAAGCCCCCACGTGCTAATAAAAGCCCAAGTATACTTGCATATTACTAGGGAGAGAAAAATGCTAATTTTCAAAAGTTGCTTGCCAAACTGTTTGGTAGTTTTATCCATCGTTCAACTGTGTACTGTAAGAGTGGGCTAGGTATTCTGGAACTCAAAAAAATTTACGCAAATTATAATTCTCCACCATATAACATACAATTTTCAGTATTCTTTGACGAAAATAAAAAAAACTCAAATTAGAATATCAATCCTGTTGTGTTATAGAACAAATGAGTACTAGTAGATGACAAACATTTGAGCTGTTGACAGCAAAAGTGATGTAAGTCAAATTTTGGAAGATTTGAATGAGATGCACTAGTAGATGGATTTACCAATGTTCTTCAAACTTCAATATTTCTTCGCTGGAGGCCCACACAATGCAGAAGTAGCCAACAAGTTGGTCATGCAATTGTGATGTAAGTCTCTGGTGGGACGAAACAAAGGCTTCCGTGGGCTCCCAAGAAATAGCTTCTTGTTTATCTGCACCCACCACAGAAGAAGCATCTCGAAAAAAAACCAACATTATTCGCTTTTACTAATACGTGCAGAAGTGAAAATGGCAACTTCAAAATTACTCAAACTTGGATGAAAATCGTGACAAAGTCAATTTTTCCCTCTAGTAACAACAATAGTTTGTGAACTAGGTCGAATTCAGTCGCTGTCTGGAGGGGAGTTCGAGCGGCCTGCTGCTCTGATCGGTAGTTTTCTGTGGTTTCTCCGATCAACACCAGGCGAATGCCGAAGCAATACCGCCGGAGCAGTACCCTCACAAATGGGCCACGGACCGCGCGCGATCTTTCCTTTCTCTTCCTTGCCCTATCCTCACCCCCTTACCTGCATACATTTCCACTCACATGCACAACACTATCACTCTTGTCGGGAGACCGGTCGGGAACGTAGAGCTTGTCCCGGCTGGGACGGTGCCTTGTTGATGCGAGATACCTGGTTGGGAGAAAACCCCGCCAGACGACGGCAAGACGGCTCCGGATTTCACCATCCAGCGGGGAAAGATCTCCGCTATATCGCGATGAAAACACATGCACTACACATACGCGAATAATAATCTCAGTAGTTGACCCGCCCGGGATCACTAACAATCAATCAATCAATCAATCAATCGAGGGCGTGGGGGACGCAGTCCGTGCGCGGACGAGCGGATGGCGGCAGCCAACGTCCCTTCGAAAGTCCGTAGTCTTGCTGGGTCCAAGTCCTGTTTTAGGAGAGAAGCCATGCGAAGAACGCTAGGCAGTTGCCAGATGCGCTTGCATAGTGAATGTTGCGCAGACGCAGAGGAATGAACCTAAATCACTGCTAAGGGTCACCATATCCGAATACCGACTTCACAGACTTCTTAGACGCTCGCAATGTACTACTTCGCACGCTACTAGCTACTCTCTACTCCACTTTTTTTTGTTATTTAAGGTCGCATCAATTTCTAGGTCATTAGCGACCACTATTAGATGTAACGTTATGGTATCATTATGAAACGATATGGTGATGATAAGGGGTGAAAGGACGAACACATACAACCATGTCCGAGGTGCAACTCGAACCCGCGACCCCACGTCCAAGATCATTACGTCACTACCGCTTTAGCGGTCTCGGCCATGGGGCCGACACTACTTCACGTCTGCTCCACATTGCTGGAGTTATAAGGGCACGGGGATCATTGTGGGGCCAGGCGATTCGCAGGGCCTTTCAACTGCCATAGAACGTAGTGGAGACCGTTACAGTGGCGCGCTCTCCTCCATCACCATCTTACAGGAACTCAAATACGAACTCCTGCCGTAGCTGCTGCGTGGGTTCGCGAGACGCACGCAGGCGCGTAATGTTACAAAAGATAGTGTCGTTCGCGCTTTCTTCAGCGCTTTCTTATATTATTTATTATGAATAATTGAACACTTAAAACATACTTTTCGTTTTCTCATAAATTAGCCAATTTTTGCGGATGCAGATGTTGGCGAGCCTAACCTTCAGCTCTACCCGGCGACACTAGCGCCTCCTATTGTAGCTTTCGCTTCTGTTTTCATGGAGAGTTGCGAGGCCATGGCGATTCGCTTGAAGGGAGCAGCCTGGCGCCACGCAGTTGCTGCGCCCTGGTGGTGACCGCCCGAAATGCTGGCGCGCACCGTTCAAAAGTCCGGCGCGTACTCCAAAACCAGTGAAACTATGGGGTTGAGAGACGAACAAAGGTGCGCCTTGTAATGAATTATCGTCGCTTGTGTCGCAATACTTATTGTCCTTCGTTGACGTTCCAAGAGATATCTATTGTTTAGAATGAATTCTCAAAGGTTCAGAAATACGAATATTACGACAGTGCTAAAAATTCTTATCTGTAATAATATAAAATGTTCGCTGTCCTCTTTTGGCGATCATGATACCTAATGGGATAAGTACATTATATTTTTCTTATTTTACCATGTCTTAAGAAATACTGCAGAATTGCTGCTCCCCGACAACTTTATCTTCCGATTTGCAATAATGTATTGTGTCTATCGACAATTTCAGGGAGACCCCACAAAGGCAATTGAAACTCGGGAAATCTCGCCTGTGTGAAGACGGCAACATACGGAATGATGCAACGGACAGCAAAGCTTCTAAGAATGTTCACCCAGAAAACGCAGAATTACTTCACCCTTGACAAGACTTAACCAAGGAGTAAGACACGAAGGCCCGAAACGAACAGACCTATGATGCAAAGGGTTGCGTAGGGATGAGCAACGATTTAAATTTCAGTATATTTTATGAGTTAGAACAGGAATAACTGCAATCCAAGTCGGAACTTCTGTTTTGAAGATCCTCTTCCATCTCAGCAAATGTAGAGAAATTTTAATCAGTGAATAACATGTTAAAGAAATGCAATGGAAAAATAATAAAATCTTATAAGCTAGACGCACAGCAATGGTAGTCATGTATTTATGCATTTGTTTGAAATTTATATTATATTTTTATTTTGATTGAACGACTTTTAGATTGAATGTTTCATTTACATTTTGATATAATCTCCCCAAAAATTCTCATTTATTGGAATCTAATGGCACTTTTGTATAAAATGAAAATTGTGAGGAAATTCCAAATCTTCCTAGTATTTTGGAAATGGACTTCGTTTGTCTCTAAAAAAAACTACCTAAAATATTAACAAAAACATTCCTTTTACACTCACATAAACATTACTCACTGGATCATTTCTTAACTATTGTTAATATTTAATAATAATAATAATAATAATAATGATGATGATTAAGATGGTAATGATGATGTGTCAGTACATTGCCTCTCAATTCATTTGGGATAACTTAGTGAGAAAAAGAAGTATAATAAACTATTGTAGATTCTTAACTACCCGGGAAAAACCTGTTACTTCAGCTAGAACTTTCATAAAATGATTTATCCCGAGGTCTTGAGTTATTAACAAATCGAATGAAACATTTTACAGCCTTATAAGTGCTGTAGTTCTCTCACAATAGTATCTCTTTTCTGGTATGTATATGGTTAGACTGACGACGAAAAAACACATGTGGAGGTCGTCTAAACAAAGGCTAGGGTAATTGATTCTCGAAACGTGAAAGGTCACAAACTCAGACATACAACTTTTGATGACTTTAATACTCACGGTACTAAACCAACAGTTAATTATTGATGACTCCGACGCTGTCGCTTGACAACAACAGACTTCTGTCATATATGTCAAAGCTATTACTATTATCGCCATCGTTATGAACTGTTGCATAAATTGAAAATTAAAAATGAAATCAATTGGAATTGTCATTGAATTAAATAATTTAATATAGTATTAATTTAGTAGTAATATTGTAGATGTATCTGAAGCATTCAGTTAATTTGAAACTGCTCCTGGCAGATGATAAATTCCAAGGGATCCGCACTCCCTATTTGGTTAATTTGAAATAACTGTGATCTTTACCGGTGTCATTATGAAAATTACAATTTTATTTCTTCTATTATTTGCGTGCTTTGATTGATTCGAAACTAACGAGGTTGAAAGAAAACTCACAAAGTTTACTGTGAAAAACCTAATCGTAATTCCTTCGCACAGTTTTGAAAAAAAGGCAAGTTCCACCCATAACCTCTTAATGATTCCGATTTTCACTCACAAAATCAATATCAAGCGTGCAACGTAACTTTTCGCCCGATCGTTGGAATAAAACAGAGAGGAACCATTTAAGGAACCAGAATTTCGTGACGCCCCTAATAAACATGTTTCCAGCACGCTCAACCTGCCCTCCCTCCCCGGTGGCTCATCATAATCATCCCGCCTACATTTGATGGTAAATGGGCGCTTTAGTGAGGCGCACGAGCTCCAAACCTGTTTATAATCTTTCTCTGTTACTCATTCCTAGTGACGTGTAATTTATAATTCGGCCGCAGATTACGATCTGGAAACGCATTCGAAAACAGCCTCGCATGTTCTCGGCTGCCCTGTAATACGGGGTTTCCTCGCGAGGCAAATGACTGCCAATGCTGCAATATTCTCGCCTGAAGGCTGGAGGTAATGTTTCCCTCGCCCGTCGCGATGGGGAGAAAGTGAAGAGGGATTGAGGCAAGGGACGGGGTGGAAAAATGGGGTGCGCGACGTTGCTACAGCGTAGTCACTTGTCCAAGGTCGATACAGTCGAGTTAGAGTGAACTTCTAGGGACTAACATTTTCGGTTCACTATATCCGAGGTTCATTATATCCTATGATGACCAAATTAGATAGAATTTCTCCTTAACGGTTGATTTTATTAATATAGAGGTACAGTAAAATACATTAACAGCACGAACTGAAAATTTCAATATCTTTATTTGTCCTTAAAAATTCAATTGTTTTCAATTGTTTGCTTCGTACTTTTTCATTAGTTATTTCTCTAGATCCTTCTCTTGAGTTCATGCTCTCTCAATACTTCATTCTGCTTTGATCTCTGGGTCTAAGATGGTTATTCTCCTTCCTTCACCTCATGGGAGACTTCTTCTGTTACGACCCTTGGCCGATAACATTTTCTAAGCTGCCAAGTGTTGGAATTTGTGGCACTGAGGCGATAAATTCTTTTCCAGGGAGGAAATTAATTTACAGGATGCATTTCCTACTTTCACTATAACCGAGGTTCAGGTTTACTATAACCGAATCTTCTTATGCTTATTTGTAAGCTGTAAGTGAAACGGGACCAGTGACTTAAGTTCAATATAACCGAGGGTTCACTATATTCGGGTTGACCCTAACCGGAGTCGACTGTATGTGAAGTTGTTTGAAATAATGTGATGTTGAGTCCACTAGAGTTCGAACGAGTAAAAACATGTCTTCAGTTTGAAGTGGATATATAATTAAAAGTGAAAAAAAAATAATTGAGACAATGAATCTCAAAATGCGTTTGTATTGCTGGAAACTTGGAAAATATTTCGTTAGATGAGTGTAAAACTATATATGTGATAAACGAAAAGAAAAACTTGAAAATGTTTGAAGTAATACATTTAAATAGAGAAAAGATAGTATAGAATCTATTACTGAAATGTTTCATGTACAACTTCACAACTTGAATTAAAGTTTATTTTTGTTTTAAACAATTAATTTTTGCTGATGAGAATTTGGCGGCGAGAGTCTACTAGAAGATGCAAGTGTTGTGTTGTTATATTAGGCTGCTGTCGAAGGTGATCCAGACATCACGGATTTTGATGTTGGACGGTGCATTTCGGGGCACGAACAAACGCTTCCGAATGTACGACCGCGTTTAGGAGTTACGGAACGCAGTGCTGTGTTACCGCATAGTCCCGAAGGGTCCGGGCTCAGGGCTCCCAACGTTCTAGGGCCTCCGACAGGACTTAATACTAAATATTTCAAAAATAAAATAAGAAACCGCGTAAAATAGTGATGTAAGATTAAACTACGCGCACAAAATTGGCCTGAGTGATGTGTCGCGCATCATTGCATAATATTCATAATATGGAATGTTGCTGGTTGATGCGAGAATGCTACTCAGTGATGAGAAGTTAAATTTTTTACAGAACTTGTCTTTAAATATTTAAATATTTTGATTTTCTAGAGAATTGATAGGATTTTATGTATATTTTGGCATCGAAATTGGGGGGGGTTAAGAATAGGGGGCCCCTAAATTAACCTAGGACCAAGGGCCTCCCAGGCTGTTCAACGGCCCTGGCGGTAAACACTGCGCAATGAAATGCGATGTGATGCAATGTAATGCAATGTGAGTTTTCAAATCGACAGATCGAAAAGGAAGTTATTTATTCTTTACGTGGTTATTTCCATCCCTACCTACGATCATGCATGAATTAAAAGAATATAGAAGGGAATTGATTGAAGTCAGCAGCAATAATTACTTCACGAGCCGACCCCGAGCGATTATATCGCGCAGATTAGAAGTGCCGTAGAAAAAGTTACGACAGAAAATACTGCATATCCATGAATATACGTACATTTTATAAATACCAAGGATCATGTATATGGATATTTTTTTAATTTAATATATAAGAGTACATAGAATACTAACTATTGATAGAAACTATTCGTTTTAACATCGCACAACACGATGTCCTCTAAGGAGGATCAACCTGCCCTTCCACTTCTCGCGAACTTATCAAGTTGCGCCTGACGCCATCTCCCAGTTTCCATTTTAGCCCCGCATTTCAAACAACGCAAATTTCGTAGCCTTTTATTAATAAAGGAAAACTGAGATCTATTCAGTATAGAGTGACCTCCCTCCTAAATGTTTTTTTTTCCTTTTTTTGGTATCTCACTTGTTTCAAACCGTTATTGGGAGCCGATTAGAAGAGCCACCACATTCGTTCTCTTTTAGAGCTTTAATACATGATTCTACCGACGGCAAACTGAAAAGTGAACAAGTAAAACACTATTCATTTAGAAGAAACAAAAGGCAAAGAGAGGAAGCTCTGATTTATGAAAAAAATAAGAAAAATACCCACCGCAAACAAGAGTGCTAGGGCGAAAGGGATCTTGTGACTTTATTTATCCAAACATTCTCTCCTTGCGGAAATACAGAGTTAAGTTATGAATCTTGTCATTTAAACTTGTCATTACACTGTAAGAACTTCTCTTTTATTTAAGAAACGTTTTATGAAAAACCCAGTAAAGCACATTATATGATAAAGCGTTCAAAAACTAGTGGTGCTGTCGTGGGGGACTACAGAATGGCACAGACTTTCCCGTTTTCTATTTTCTATTTTCTTGGGTCTTCGCTAGCTATTCGCAATTGCCACAAGCTTTTTCTTGCCAGCTGTCATCTATCACCGCCAAAAGTACATTTTTTGTCATTTTCTTAATTTTTCGATTTCCTATTGATAGAATAGAAACATTCATTATAGAATATTAAAGAACACAAAAACCTAGTCATAAATGGCAATTTTCTTTAAAAATGATGTGCCGTTTAAGAGAAAATGGCGTTTTAGCGCTACAAAAATGCGAAATTTGAAGTTGATTTTCACAGAAAATGTTTGAGTTTTCAAAATACTTTATTTGAAGTTATTTGAAAAACTTACACTCACAAATATAATAATCTTTACAAATTGCTGGTAATGCGCATTTTAAAGATGTGAGAGATCTTTTAAAAAATTACAATTATGTAATTTTTGAAAAAACAAAAAAATAACTCAAAATAAACTTTACGTCATACTAAAGAGTGTAATTAGTACTATCCGTTACAAAAGTTTGAAGAAATAATTTGCAGCCATATATGAGAAAATGGCGTTTGAGTGTTTCTGAAAATACGAAATTTTGAGCTACTTTTCACTGAAAACGATTGTGTTTTCGAGAAACTTTACTTGACATTATTTAAAGCACATGTTCTCGTAAATATAATAATGTAAAAAAATCGCCGCTAATGTAAATATTATCGACGTGAGAAACGTGAAAAAATTTACATTTTTGTAATTTTTGAAAAATCGAACCTCTAGAGCAATATGGCTTTTATGTCATCTGATAGAGTACATTTACCACTATCCCTACCAAAAATTTAAAGAAAAAATTGGGAGCCGTTTCTGAGAAAATCTAGTTTTTGTACTTTTTTAAAATTGCACACAATATTGCACGAAAACTACTAAAATTTTGAAAAAACATTTACATGACCTTTATGAAAGAACTCAATATGCAGAACAAATTTTATTTGAAGAAAAAAATCTCTATCTTCAATTTTGTAGTTGGAGAAAGACGCCGAAAAAAATCAAACTTTCACAATTTTCGAAAATTCAGAGCTGTACGTGAAAATCGGACCTATGCCATGTTAAAAAGTGTATTTACTCTATTCATAGAAGAAATTTAAAGAAAAAATTTGGAGCCGTTTTTGAGAAAATTTTGAAAATCCCCGGGGGGCTTCATATAAAGTACCCCCAAATTTTGAAGAATCGTTTTCAAAATCTCAAAGCTTTTGATCTAGAATCATATCGATCTAGCGATCAGATCGATCGATCAGAGCGATCTGATCTAGAATCAGATCGATCGGGATATTCATTTGGAAGAAATCGTACGTATAGTTTAGGCGCTAGCAGTGTTCACAGACAGACAGAGAGACAGACGGACGTTTTCCTTTCAATTGCTTTTTCGGTATCAATTACCCACAAAAGAGGGTTTTTGTCTACACCACGCGTTAGGGGATTTTTTTCTTAATTTAGCAACTGGTTTTATCCACTTCTTTGTTTTCACGGCCCGGCAATTAGTTTTTTTCCGCGGAAAATTGGCCATTTTTTCGCGCAGCATTACATAACTTTCCCTATACTACGTATATCACTCCGTGTATACGTACGTATACGGGAAAGTAAAAAGTTAGCCGACATGGCAAAACTTGTATCAAAACGTTATTCATCAAGAGGTAATGTTTCTATTTTTCATTTTTTCTTGTAATTTTTTATACACTCTCTCCAAAGATGGGTAATGATAAAAAGGAGCGCAATTGCAGAGTGAAATTTGAAATCTGCGCGCAAATCGTCTACTGATAAAGGCGGTCGAGGCCCTTTTCACTTTGTCCTGCGTCCTGAACTATCGGTCCACGGAACTGCAGTGCCTGGGATTTCAGCAGACGTAGACATCCTGAAAATACACTAAGGCTCAAAGTAATTGTTTTTGAACAATTTGTGGAATTTATTGATGGGTTAAAATGACGTTTACCTACATGCCATATTTGTTGCATTTGGGGGCAAAAATATTGAATTAAATTAGTGTGTAACTTGCTGTACACAGAACACCATACCATGATTTACAACACAGCATACAATGCAGCTGTAGGACTTCTGAGGGCTGAGCTCATAATCATAGGTTTCATAAGTTTTAGGAACACTCGTCATTTGGATGTTATTGTTTCTTCTGTGTAACAAACCTTCTGCCATCAAATTTTCTGCACATATGAGTATTTCGACCAGTGCTTGCTCATTTGGGAATTTTGCATTTACACTTTCCGTTTTTGCCTCGTACATATGCCTAATTACATGATTCACCCGATAATTTTCATTGCATGGCCCCAGTATTTGCTGGATTTGTGAAACGAAATGTGTGTAAACATATTACACATTCCCCCGAAGTGTGTCAATTAGACAACACATTATTAATGTGTTTATTTATGGCGATTTAATCAGTCACCTCTCTCAAACATCTGTAACTGCTTGCAGAACACGTAGTTTAAGCTTGTTTGAAATAAGCCAAATTATACAGCATTAAATAAACTATAATTTGAGAGTAATGTGGGAATTTTGGAACCATAAAATAGTTTATATGTACAATTTACAATTAAAATCTACGTAGTACACCATTTGTGTGGATTACATTCTTAATAACGGTTACATTTTATATGTAACATAGGTTACATTTTATATAGAACATAGGTTACATTTTATATGTAACTACAATCAATGTGAACGTTTCAAACAATGGTTCCCTAGTTGGTAAGCGAAACGGGGTTTTAATTAAATGAATTTTGTATAAACTGTTTAATATACATTGGAAAGAGATAAAAACAATCCATATGAAAAGTCATTCATATTGGCTGATGTAAAGATCATTTGTTCATAAATTACTTCTTCAAAATCCCGTGAAACTTCACTTGAAACACACATTTAGTAATAAAAACTTCACATTCTTTAAACTCATCGAAACTTGAAAATATGTGCTTCAATTTTGTCATACTTTTGATTATGTCCACATTCTCCAGTAGATTTGATTGTTGATTGATTGATTATTTCGTGTTTTCGGAAGCATCAACTGTTACTAGTATTTTTTATACGTTTTTATCTCGGAAGGAGGGGTGACTGGGAGAGGTGGCTCAGGGCATCAAGTGATGTCACTGCAGAGCCTCTGATAGGAAGGTCCTAGGACTCCACTCCCCATAGTGGCAGGATTTTTCTACACTAGCTAGATAGTTACTTCGAATTCCGCCGCTATCTGGAATTATATTGTAGTGGCCGGCTGCTCTGATCAGTAGTTTTCTGTGGTTTCTCCTACGAACAGCAGGAGAATGCCGGAGCAATACCCTAATAAATGGGCCATTGACCGCGCGCGATCTTCCCTTTCCCTTCCTTGTCTAACCTCACGCGTTACTTGCATACACACTCACAAGCAATACACTACTACACTTGTTGGGAGTCCAGATGGGAGCTTGGAACTTGTCCCGGATGAGGCGATGCCCGCTGGTGGGAGATACCTGGTTTGGGAAAACGCTGCACGTTGACGTGTATGTGTTAATGTGTGTATGTAAGGGGTAAAGATAGGACAAAGAAGGGGAGGAAAGATCGCGAGCGGTCCGTGGCCCGTTTGTTAGGGTACTGCTCCGGCCTTCTCCTGGTGTTTGTAGGAGAAACCACAGAAAAGTACCGACCTGATGAACCGGCCGCCAGATTTATTCTGCAGGTAGCGGCTGATTCCGAAGTTGCTGTCTAGGTAGTGTCAAAAATCCTGCCGCCGTCGGTACTCGAACCCTAGGTCTTTCCAATCAGAGGCACCGCAGTGACATCAGTTGATGCCCTGAGCTACCTTGAGTAGATCTGACTTTGTGCGAACCATTTATAAAAGCTTAGTTCGATGTCGAAGTTTTTAAAACTTACTAAAATTCCCGTTGCTACAATTTCAAATAAATTAGTTTTAAGTAAAACTGGTTCTTAAATAATGTAACGTTCTTGTAAAAGTTTTATTAGCTTTATTTTTTTAAACTGTTAATTTAAAAATACTATATCCTTTTTGACTACATGACACAGTACATACTTCCTACGAGGCTAGAATGCAGTTAAAGTTTTGACTTGACACCACGACAGTAGAACTGCCGTATTCTCTACACGCCGCCGTGCGGATAGAGAGTTGTCAAGGGGTCGTTAGGATGCGTTCACAGTTGCAATATGGAAGAACGGAAATGTTTTATTAGAGAATTTGTTTCAGAATTCCATCTTGGCAATGGGAAGCTTCGAGTGAACTACTTAGTTGGTGTCGACAATTCCAGCTTCGATATCTCTGTGCTTAGACCCTCCATGTCGACGAAATTGGGTCACTAAAAGTGTTTTAATTATGGTCTCGCAGTTGAAACTCAATACAACTCATTCCGTCCCGGAAATTATATGTAAATAAAAAAACAAAAGCGCGAGTCAGAAACGTCTCTTGGGAGATGAAAGTCAATGCGGTTGTGGTGGCGCGATGAAACCGCGAAGATCGAACGCTACAGAAAACCGTTCAGGCGGCCGTTTTTGGAAGACCGCGTGCGGCCGTGCATGCGGCAGCAGCGGGAGGGGGCCGTGAAATGCGCCTGACAGACCCACGGTTTCCCCCGGCTCGCCCTCGCCGCCGCCGCCGCCGCCACCGCCCTCACCGCCCCCGCCCTCACCGCCCCGCCCCCGCCGCCGCCACTGCCGCCACTGCCGCCGCCGCCGCCGCCGCCGCCGCCGCCGCCGCCGCCGCCGCCCTCGCCCTCGCCGCCGCGGCCTATTGATAAATTGACAGTCTGTCGCTTGGGCGGAAAAAACAACAGTTCTCTTTGCTGTCGCGGCCAACAAAGCGGGTGCGGTCGCGGGCTCAAGTGCGGAGCCTCGTCATTATCTCCTGGCGGGCGACCTCCCCGCCGGGCACGCCCCCTTCGTCCCCGCCCCCGCGATTAATCAGAGCCGGCTGAAAACACCCGGCGGGGCGCCTCCTGCACGTCCTCGCCCGCCCGCGTCCTCAGTGCGCTCTCCTGCTCGCCGTCCTCGCCCGACCCCCCACCCCCACCCCGACCTCTTTGGGCTCTCCTGCTGGGTCCGGCTGAGGTGGCTCAGTGTATCAGCTGATGTCACTGCAGTGCCTCTGTCTGGGAGGTCCTAGGTTCGAGTCCGGCGACGGCAGGATTTTTGAAACGAACTTGTCAGCTAGGTCGAATTCAGCCACTGTCTGGAGGAGAATTCTAGCAGCCGGCTGCTCTGATCGGTAGTTTTCCGTGGTTTCTCCGATCAACACCAGGCGAATGCTGGATCAGTACCCTAACAAACGGGCTGCGGACCGCGCGCAATCTTTCCTTCCTCTTCTTTGTCCTATACTCTCCTCTTACACACACACACTTACACTAACATGCACTACACTACCACACATGTCGGGAGACCGGTCGAGAGCTGATCCCGGCTGGCGCGGTGCCCCGCTGGTGGGAGATATCTGGTTGAGGGTAAACCCCGCTAGTCGACGGGAGGTCGATGCCGGATCTCACCATCCAGCGGGGGAAGACCATCGCCACTTCCTGTACAAAACTTGCACTACACTTACGGGACTAACGACCTCCGTAACCGACGTGCCTGTAATCACTAACAATCTATCAATCTCTCCTGCTGGGGCATTCAGGGTTGCCGCTATCATTGCTAGAGCCATAGGCGCATATGAGGTTCATAGGTTTAAGCAACATACCCTCCCCCCTCCAAAAAACAAAAAATGATCAGGGAAAAGAAACAAGTCGTGCCCAATGCCTGTGATATGCCCACTCGAGGAGCATTTGAAAAATATGAATTGGAGGCTCCCCGCTTGCTTCAAACTCCCACAACGCAGAGCTTTATCCTTCTGGTGACAAGGAGTAGAAAGAAAATTTATTTCTTTTCTCTATTTTATGTATAAAGAATAAATGGAAAACATATTATTCATACTCGAATTGCAACAAAGTAACATTAACTTGAATTTCTTTATTTTCTCCCATATGGCTTACGCAGTTAAGAGAATGTATTGTAATGCACGGGAAAATGGCGAAACAGAAAAATTCTTATTGCCGGACCCTTATAATACAAATGTTGATAAATATTTTTCCTATATGTGATAAATTACCTCTAAAAACGTTGTGTAGTGAGAATTTTATGGATCCTTTATACCAAAAAATAGTTTATGCCAAGAAGTGTCTGTGAACAACGCTAGCAGATAAACCATCAGTAGGGTTTTTACTAGAGGTCTGCATTCTCCGCGATTTTTACCGACCAGCGCTCGCTCGCCTCTCTTCTCTCGAGACCACGCGCTCGACTGTCCTTCGCAGCCGGTTGCGGACTCCCGGGAGCCGGCGCCCGACCGAGACTCGGCCTCCAACCGACGAGACTTGACAACCGGCGGACCCCGTTCAGGCGAACTGCGCCACGTAACAATCGGCCGACACGTCGGAGTAAATATCTAATGGCTCGTTTCAGGAAAAGGAAGGAGTATTGAATGGTTTTTAAATAAATGACCAATAATTTCGTTTTTTCAAAATGTAAAATATAGAGGAATTTTAATATTAATTTTCAAATAATAAATTTTAATAAAATAATTTTAATAAATTGTAATAAATAATTTTAATTTTAATTGTAATAAATAATTTTAATAAATAATAATTTTAATTTTAATTGTAATAAATAATTTTAATAAATCATAATTTTAAGTTTAATTGTAATAAATAATTTTAATAAATTGTATAAAAAAAGAATAAAAAGCTTTAAAAATCGACTCCTCGGACGCACGGGAGAACCTCAAGTGGATCTATTGCAGTTCTGCCTGTGACTTCAAAGAAAAGGCACTCAAATGTTTTAGAGATAAATTCCGTTCTTTGTAATGACTAGGTATCGGATGCTTCGGAAATTGCCTATTTTATTCTAATGAACATAAAATTATTAATTTTCCTTCATTTTATATGGTGCAATATGGAGCAAATACAAATGCTCTGCTAAATTTTGATGCAAGTGCTATGAAATATATTAGTACCTTTCCCTTCCAATTTTGTATTTTTGCCGTCTTTTTCCAAATATTTTTGTTGTTGGTGTTGTTGTAATTTTCAGGCATCTGAAACGCAGGTCTTGGTTTCTTAACCCGGCAGTAGGCGTGCGGGGTGCCTCAGTCACCTCAGCATTATTTTGAGCTCATTGTACTTTTAGTTTTATTTATAATCTTGCGAGCTTCTCAATATCTTTCGAGGAAAGCTTTGTGCACATATCTTGACCCTTCTTTCAACTGCTTCCTGTCCTTTCCTGGAAATTTCGTCGCAACGGCGATGGTGCGCTGCGTGGGAGCCACCTCGCACAACCTTTGTTATCGCTTCCTGCCACGCTGTTCTCACAGTTCACTCAAAGGCAGGGGGTCTCGTGGAGCTTCAATACTACTCCACAGTAGTCAATGATTCACAAATTCAGCTTTTACGATTTTTTAATTACAATTAATCGCTTATCTTGTATTGAAACGAAAAATAATGGAATAATTGAAAAACATTGTACTCGTACATATAAAACTTTATGCATCATTTCATGTATACATACTTTTGACAAATTTAAAATAATGTTAAACGTGTGTATATAATAGTAAATAATGTATTTTGAATTATTGAGTTGAATAGGCTGATGTGCCGTGACCGCTGTTGTTTGGCCGCCGACTGAGTCGACAAATACAAAGGCCATGTCGGCTTACATAAACTATTTCACAATAAATTACTACGCCCAATGACAAGACGTTTTGATGCAAGGAAAATAGTACCCACCTCATTTTTGTTTAGCATATGCTTTTTTCTTATATACTCGTGAAATTATGACCAAATATTCATTGTATTTAATAAATATGCCTTATATTCGGGTTTGTAAGAAACTTCAATGACATTACAATTGGTACGCAACGAATTATCTTCCCTCAAGCACTATAAATATAGAAAAACAATAAAAATTTATTTTCAGAGTCTTTGTTTGCCTTAATTCTTTCCGAGCGCCGGGCCGAGCGCTCGAGCGCTCGAGACGCTCGAGCACTCGAGCGCCCGGGCGCTCGGCGACTCCCGCGTCTCGGCGGGAGCCGCAAGGCGGCCGGTCGAAATGTCCGTTAAACAGCTATCTCTTCCCCCCCAAGCAAGGTCCCCCACCCTTCGCCGAGCGTCGGCGCGGAGCCCGAGAGTCTCGAGCGGTTGTTTTCGCCTGATTGCAGAGCTCTAGTTTTTACCAAAATTGATTTTCACAGATGAATCTAACTAATGTATTGCCTCCTTGAATTTGAAATTTTAATTTTTTTCTTGATTTTTGGGGATATTTTACATCAAGCCTTAACATCATTTTCAAAACTTTCTAATGTCTCTAAATGGCTCCAAGTGGTTTTGCTAATTTTGTTCCTGAAATGGAGAAAAAACCCCTATGGAAATGGCGCAAGTCGCAGTTTCATTGAACTCTTTCAAGTTTGGAGAGTTTTGCAAAAATGAAAAAAATGACTTCTTCCTACAACTGAATTATTAAAGAGAGAGCTTTTTATACTAACATTTATTTTTTCAGGAAGGACCCCAATTTCGTGTTTTTGATACTTTTTACTCATGTAGCAAAGAACGATAAAGAAAATAGTGATGTCCCTATTTACGGACTAACGCCTCACAAATGAATATAAATAAGAATTCAGACTGTGCCCAACAAATTCCTCCAAATAGCATTACATGGCATTTGGTTCATATCAGACAATTACATAAAGAATGAAACCTACTATTTCCCCCTCCCTGTTGCCTATCTCTTTAATAATTTCTATTCGTACAAAAACTGAATAGCTGAAGCCGCCTACTAGAACCTAGCGTCAATCAACTATCTCCCGAATCGTATTAAAAACTTTAGAATACCGTAATATCTTTTCAAGCAATAGCTAAAATAGCAGGTGCTCTGCGTCTCTTGTCTGTCAGTAGTTAGCGTATAATAAATAGATACATAAATACGATTAATAGATTAAGTATAGTTTAAAAGCCAACACAATACATAAAAATAAAGTTAATTAACCAAACTATGTGCACAACATCAACTAATAAATAAATTTTATATTGTTTATTCACTCGTGAGATAAACAACTAACTCGCACATCACGGACGGATTTACCTACTCGTGAAATAAATATTCCTTGAATAGGAATGCTCATACGCCATGATTCGCCACAATTCATTAGACGCTTATACAACAGGACAATTTGACGAATAAGTAATGGAGGAAAATAATACTATTGTTACTACAATATATACGCCAAAACTTATTAATAGCGATAAATTTATCATTAATTTTATATATATTTTGACAAGTAATGTAGTTTAATATTGCTCCTTTATTGACCCAAATTCGCAGAGGACAAAGAAAATCCATTGGGTGCATACGAATTCAGCCGCGTAAGTATTTTCTGGCTGCGTCGCCGCTCCGTCTCTGGAGCGTTGGTGGCCCCGCGTTCGCGGTTTCAATAGCCCTTTCCGCCCTCGATCTGTCGCACGCACGCACCCGCCCACAGTCAGAAGCTCCAAATTCCAAACGCACTAATTACATTTTCAGTATCAAAGACGACTTCAATATCAACTGCACTTGGCGGTATTCCCTCGCCGCCGCGCCACGCCGCGCCGGGGCGACTCACAAACGACCAGATCGCCGGCGCGGGGGAAGGGGTTGGTGGCGGGGAGAGGGAGCAGGCGTGGGAGGGTGAGGGTGGGGCGGGAAGACTGCGGGGGTGAGAAGACTTGGCTGGGAGGAGGCGTGGTTAGGAGGGGGCGTCGGTGGGAGGGACGGGCTGGTTGGGGAGGGAGGGATGGGTTTGGGGAGGAAGGGACGGGGTTGACGGGGGGTAATAGCGGGGAGGGGTCGTGGCTGGGAGGGGTCGTGGCTGGGAGGGGTCGTGGCGGGGAGGGGTCGTGGCGGGGAGGGGTCGTGGCGGGGAAGGGGCATGGTGAAGATGAGTCATGTCGGGGAGGGGTCATGGCCGGGAGGGGTCATGTCGGGGAGGGGTCATGGCGGGGATGGGGAATGGAGGGGATGGAAGTGATTGGGAGAGGACGTGGTTGGGTGGGAGCGAGGCGGGGACGGGGTGGGTCTAGTATTCGCTGTGGATGAATGGGAGCGTGTCCGGGAGGGGGCGTAGTGGTGAGGGAGTGGCGTGGCTGGGAGGGGGCGTGGCTGGGAAGGGACGTCTTTGGGACGGAAAGTGGCGGGTAGGAGACTTGTCAAAGAGGGAGGCGAAAGGCGATGGGGCAGTGAAGAGAGGGGTTGGGATTGGTGTGGGGTAGTGCAGAGGCGGACTATGGCGAGACTGCAGTGACAGCGGCGACGAGGCGAGGCGAGACGAGGGTGTGGTGAATTGTGGCGACCTTGTGACGGAGCGGGAAGGGAAATGGAAGGGACAGTGTGGGGTAGAGACGGATTGTGCCTGAGCGCGGCTCAAAGAGGGGAAAACGGGAAAGGACCCGGGAACATGGTGCAGGCACGACAATATCTGGCGAACGCGGGTAAAAGCCGCTGGAAGAGGGTGGCGGTGTCGCCTGTGGTGCGCCTGGAGTGCAGCGGGGAGAGAAGGGAACTGCACGGGAACACGTTGATGGAGGGGCGGACTGCGACGAGCTCGGAACGCAGCGGGGAGGGAAGAGGCAGTTTGTGGCAGCAGACGAGAAGAGGTTAGGGGAGAGGGCGTGTGAGATCCACAAGCGGGGAGCAGGCGGGGGGGCGGTGCTAGCTGGGTTCAGGGGAACCGACGGGTTGCCTAGGACGAAGGGTGGGAGAGGGGGTGGCGGGGAGCAGAAGAGAGGTGGAGTGGGAGCAACATGTGAGAGGGGAGGGAACTGTTAGATTATGAAGAACACTTCTTTAATGGGGCGTTATTATTGAACAAGGTTGTGGGAATGTCTCGTGTTTTTGTTGGCTGTGGGATCGTTCGTAGACATTTTCCAAAGAGACATCAGAAAACCCATGAAATACATCTCTACTTTCTCTTTTATTCTGAATACTTCGTACGTTTTATTGAGTGATGTTTGTTTAGTAGCACGATCTCGTACATGAATAAGCATGTCACAACCTAAACTATCACATATCAGAGTATTACATATAATCTGATATTTTTGTCCTGAGAAACTTGCTTCGACATATTTACACTTTTGTATGATAAGATAGTATTTTTATGATCTGAAATTTGTATTTGTTGGAGTGGTCGATTGCAGTTACTTGAGAGAGCAAACAAATAGCAAATTCTTACGATGTCCCTGAAATTGTGTCAAGGTAATTTTGTCTCTGTTATAGTAATTATATACTGTAGTATGGGAAACAGGAAATCAATATAAAATGAAATTTGTATTCAAATCTTACTTATGTGATACAAATTTTGTTGATACAAAATTGTTGCCTATTGAAACTGACCTGAAATAATTGAAAAATGACCGGGGACAATATAACTAATCAGTAATGGTTTTTATCAAATCGTAAGAATATTTCATAACAAGACGAACCACACAAATCTACTCAGAGTTTCTATTATAGGAAACTCCCATTGCTACATACGCGGCCATTTATTCGTTGATTTCTCAGACTTGGTTTCTTTATTTTATTTCTTTTTCTTTCACTATTTGTAACTTTTACTTTCCGTCTCTAGATAAACATTTTGAATTCCTTTTTTTAATGTTTTTGAATATTTTCTCTTGTTCTATTGCTTTTGCTATTTCACCCCATCACGTCTAAACTGAAGTAGGACCTATATCTTATTATCTGATTAGAACACTTTTTTGCCGCGTTTCCATGAATTTGTACAATTCTTGCATTTTTTTTCGTTAGCCATATTAAGCAGTTAGGCATTTCAGTTTGTGAATATCACCAAATTGAATGTCGGACTGACAAATAGTACCAAAGTTATTTCAATATTCCGAAAACTACGTTTCTATATACTCAGTAAGAAATAATTTTATAGCACCAGAATTTTAACATTTCTTCCTGACAAGTCCGATGACGACAATTCTATGCAACACTGTAATTTCCAGTAGAGCTTCCCTGAAGGTATCCCATCACTTAGAAGCGGTTTTCTCTATTTCCTTGGGAAGAAAACACATGGTATCTTAGAATGTCGTATATCTTCACGCTTACTGTTCACATGATTCTCATCCGACACCACCTCATCCGGCTTCGGCTATCTGCCATCTCCAGCGAGGTACCTCCCTCCTCAAACTCCCAACCCACTCGTGTTCCATCACTCTTTCCTCATCTTCCATAGCCTTGATGTTGATGCCTCCACACCCCTCCGGGCTGAACCCTTGCTTCGCCCACCCGGTCCTTCCTTCCTTCCTTCCCCCTTCTTCACTTTGGTCACTCACGCTCTCAGTCCCTTCACGTCCTTTCACGTTCGACACGGCCACTTAACGCCCCACCCACACCTTCCTCCGCCCCTCCCACACCTTCCTCCGCCCCTCCCACACCTTCCTCCGCCCCTGCCACACCTTCCTCCGCCCCTCCCACACCTTCCTCCGCCCCTCCCACACCTTCCTCCGCCCCTCCCACACCTTCCTCCGCCCCCTCGCACACCTTCCTCCGCCCCTCCCCACACCTTCCTCCGCCCCTCGCACACCTTCCTCCGCCCCTCGCACACCTTCCTCCCGCCCTCCCACACCTTCCTCCGCCCCTCCCACACCTTCCTCCGCCCCTCGCACAACCTTCCTCCGCCCCTCGCACACCTTCCTCCGCCCCTCCCACACCTTCCTCCGCCCCTCCCACACTTCCTCCGCCCCTCCCACACCTTCCTCCGCCCCTCCCACACCTTCCTCCGCCCCTCCCACACCTTCCTCCGCCCCTCCCACACCTTCCTCCGCCCCTCCCACACCTTCCTCCGCCCCTCCCACACCTTCCTCCGCCCCTCCCACACCTTCCTCCGCCCCTCCCACACCTTCCTCCGCCCCTCCCACACCTTCCTCCGCCCCTCCCACACCTTCCTCCGCCCCTCCCACACCTTCCTCCGCCCCTCCCACACTTCCTCCGCCCCTCCCACACCTTCCTCCGCCCCTCTCACACCTTTCTCCGCTCCTCCCACACCTTCCTCCGCACCTCCATCACCTGCCTCTCACACCCTCCGCCTATCTGTTTTGTTCCGTGGCGGCGCGACGGGTGATACGATAACTGCAGCAATTCTTTATCGACTTCCCACAAAGCAGCGCGAGTGCCGCCGGCCCGCCCCGGCTGACATTACGGCGGCGGCGGCGGCGGGCGCCGTGTCGCTATCGAATGAGAGACCCCTCAAGCAATTTGTTTGGCTGTCGCGACGCAGATAGGTAAGCACAGAGCCGAGTTGTCCGACTGAGTGGCGCGGCGGGGCGCCGCGCCGGCCGGCCTGCTGGCCAGTGGAGGTCGCTTCCGCACCCAGCGCCTCCACCCGGCCACGCGATTCCTGTTTGCTTTTCCGCCTCCGCTTTCGTTCTCGCTCCGCTTCCGTTCCCGCTCCCGCTTCTGCTCCCGCTTCTGCTCCTGCTTCTGCTCCCGCTTCCGTTCCCGCTTCTGCTTCCGCTATCGCTCCCTTTCCCGCTTCTGTTACCGCTTCCGCTCCCGTTCCCGCTTCTGTTACCGCTTCCGCTCCCGTTCCCGCTTCTGTTGCCACTTCTGCTCCCGCTTCCTCGTTCCCGCTTCTGCCCTCGCTTCCGCTTCCCGCTTCTGCTACAGCCTCCGCTTCCCGTTCCAGCTTCTGCCCCCTGCTTCCGCTTTCGCAACCGCTTCTGCATCCACTCCCCCTTCACTGTCTTTGCTTCTCCTCCCTACTCCTTCCATCAGTCCAGCTCCCACTCCCACAATCAATTCCGCATCCACCCCCGCTTCCCCTCCCGGTTCCATTTCCGCACCCACTTCTGTCCCCACTCCCGCATTCGCTCGCGCTTCCGATCCTGCTTCGGTTACCGCTTTTCCTCCCGCATCCCCTTCCTTTCCCCTTCCTTCCCCCTTCGCGCCCCCTCGCTCCGCTGCCCTCTCTCCGCTTCCCCTTCCGCTTTCTCTCCCGCTTCCCCTTCCGCTTTCTCTCCCGCTTCCCCTTCCGCTTTCTCTCCCGCTTCCCCTTCCGCTTTCTCTCCCGCTTCCCCTCCCGCTTCCCTCTCCGCTTCCCTCCCGCTTCCGCTCCCGCTTTCGCATCCTCCCCCTTTCGCATCCCCTACCATTCGCCTTCACACCTGATAGCGAGGTTATGTTCTCAGCTGTTTCTCTAATTCCATCGTGTCTGTCATCTTTCTTTACCTCTCAATCCATTTTTCTCCACTCATCTTTTTTACTTTTCCTCCTTAAACTACAGTATTGGGCGCAAAAGTATATTGCGCCTCAATTTCATCACGAATATCGGTCGAAATCCATCTTTAAAATTATTTTCAGCTCTAGCTTCGCACACACGTCAGGATTAGGTTTTTATTGCTGCTCCAAAGATGATGAAGGGGCCGTCCATAAATTACGTAACGCAAATTTGGAGTATTTTGAATACCCCTCTCCCCCTGTAACGCACCCGTAACGTGCGCGTAACCCCCTAAATAATTACGTAACGCTTGCGACAACACCTGTTGTGAATGCAAGAAGAAGGTGCAAGTTGTGAGTGAAGGACGGACATAGGCGAGAAAATTTTTTATCACAAGCATACACACGCCGTCATGGGTGAGAGGGCCAATGTAAATGGATTTTAGAATAAACTTCTTATCAGTTTTTAATATTTTCTTAGCGATCTTAGATATTCAATAAAAATTGATAAAAAATATATCCATTTGTGACAATTTACATATTATAACTTTAATTTTTTAAATTAATTACTTAATACTTTAAAGTTTTACTACAAGTCAAAAAAATGAATTATTTCAGCAAAAACGAAAATTAATGTTACTTAAAAAATTAATATTACTTAACAATTAACCAATATCTTCCTACCACTACGTAACGCAGTGTAACTCTGCATCAAAGCTCCTCTCCCCCTCTTTAGCGTTACGTAATTTATGGATGATACCTAATGTTGGTGCAGCTGGTGAGGAGCATGCCGTGAGGGAATACATGTAATTTTATACCTGGAAATATGGATGCATGTGTCACGCCTCTGTTACACGAGCAGCCTTTGAGCTGAAACGTGGTAAAAACGTCAGGAATAAGAAATATAGCTCGACAGCTTAGAAAAAAACCCTGGTCTGCGCATGCGCGAAAAGAGTCGGAGGGGAAGGTTCTCTCTCTTCGCGGCCCAAGATCCCCGCCTCAGGCGCCGCCGCCGCCACCGCCGCCGCCGCCGCCACCGCCGCCGCCGCCACCGCCGCCGCCGCCGCCTCGGCTCGGGCGGGAGGGAGAAGACAGCCCTGACAACCGGCTCGAACCCTAGGGTGTTGAAGGTTGGTATGCCTGTTTACCTTGTCAAATCGAACGGCATTTGGGCGTGAGAAATGCCGTATCGAGAGAGATGATCTTCCTTCCCTTGCCCACACATACAATTGCTGCTTAAAAAAATTCTCGTTTGAGTCAGTTTGCGTTCGTTTCCGTAAGAGTGTGGGTTGGGGTTGGTAACAGACTTGCAAAGAAAGGACTGCGTGCGGTTTGCACTCCTTTGTTAAGTCACACCGCCTCTTACCCCTGGAACTGACAAATGACGGTACTTTGTTTTTCGTACACGCTACACTAAGAAGCAACAAACTTCTTTTTAAAATTGCGAATTGACATTACGTAAATTGAATGAAATCTTGAAAAGTATACTTCAGTGTTCAGCCTACAAGTAATTTATTTTATTATTTTAAGACAACAATTTACCAAAGAAATTTAGTACGTTATTTTTCTTACAAAGTAAGATACCATGACCCACCTTGGCTCAAGACAATTGCCAATTTTTGAACCATGAATATGACATGCCAACCATGAACACCATGAACCATGACATAACCATGAAGGTAGGCACACCACCACCACCAGCAGCAGCAACAACGGAATACGACATGCACTACACTTGCTGGAATTTGTAGTTGACGGGCCCGGAATCAACTCACTGACTCCCCACCATACGGGTCACTTGCTCATCTCGTGATCCAACCGCGGAGGGAAACCGCCATCGGAATATGCACTACACTCGTCGAACTTCGTAGTTGGCGGGCACGGAATCAGTTCACTGATTCATTATCAAACGGATCACTCGCTCATCTCGTGTTCCAACGGAATACGACATGCACTACACTCGCGGGACGTCGTAGTTGACGGGCCCGGAATCAACTCACTGACTCACCGCCACACGGGTCACTCGCTCATCTCTTGTTCCTGCGGCGGAGGCACACCGCCACAGGAATACGACATGCACTACACTCCCGGGAGTCAGTTGTTGACGGGTCCGGAATCAACTCACTGACTCACCGCCATAGGGGTCACTCGCTCATCTCTTGTTCCTGCGGCGGAGGCACACCGCCACAGGAATACGACATGCACTACACTCCCGGGAGTCAGTTGTTGACGGGTCCGGAATCAACATCACTGATCTCACCGCCACACGGGTCACTCGCTCATCTCTTGTTCCTGCGGCGGAGGCACACCGCACAGGAATACGACATGCACTACACTCCCGGGAGTCAGTTGTTGACGGGTCCGGAATCAACTCACTGACTCACCGCCATACGGGTCACTCGCTCATCTCTTGTTCCTAGCGGCGGAGGCACACCGCCACAGGAATACGACATGCACTACACTCCCGGGAGTCAGTTGTTGACGGGTCCGGAATCAACTCACTGACTCACCGCCATACGGGTCACTCGCTCATCTCTTGTTCCTGCGGCGGAGGCACACCGCCACAGGAATACGACATGCACTACACTCCCGGGAGTCAGTTGTTGACGGGTCCGAATCAACTCACTGACTCACCGCCACACGGGTCACTCGCTCATCTCTTGTTCCTGCGGCGGAGGCACACCGCCACAGGAATACGACATGCCTACACTCCCGGGAGTCAGTTGTTGACGGGTCCGGAATCAACTCACTGACTCACCGCCATACGGGTCACTCGCTCATCTCTTGTTCCTGCGGCGGAGGCACACCCGCCACAGGAATACGACATGCACTACACTCCCGGGAGTCAGTTGTTGACGGGTCCGGAATCAACTCACTGACTCACCGCCACACGGGTCACTCGCTCATCTCTTGTTCCTGACGGCGGAGGCACACCGCCACAGGAATACGACATGCACTACACTCCCGGGAGTCAGTTGTTGACGGGTCCGGAATCAACTCACTGACTCACCGCCATACGGGTCACTCGCTCATCTCTTGTTCCTGCGGCGGAGGCACACCGCCACAGGAATACGACATGCACTACACTCCCGGAGTCAGTTGTTGACGGGTCCGGAATCAACTCACTGACTCACCGCCATACGGGTCACTCGCTCATCTCTTGTTCCTACGGCGGAGGCACACCGCCACAGGAATACGACATGCACTACACTCCCGGGAGTCAGTTGTTGACGGGTCCGGAATCAACTCACTGACTCACCGCCATACGGGTCACTCGCTCATCTCTTGTTCCTGCGGCGGAGGCACACCGCCACAGGAATACGACATGCACTACACTCCCGGGAGTCAGTTGTTGACGGGTCCGGAATCAACTCACTGACTCACCGCCATACGGGTCACTCGCTCATCTCTTGTTCCTGCGGCGGAGGCACACCGCCACAGGAATACGACATGCACTACACTCCCGGGAGTCAGTTGTTGACGGGTCCGGAATCAACTCACTGACTCACCGCCATACGGGTCACTCGCTCATCTCTTGTTCCTGCGGCGGAGGCACACCGCCACAGGAATACGACATGCACTACACTCCCGGGAGTCAGTTGTTGACGGGTCCGGAATCAACTCACTGACTCACCGCCATACGGGTCACTCGCTCATCTCTTGTTCCTGCGGCGGAGGCACACCGCCACAGGAATACGACATGCACTACACTCCCGGGAGTCAGTTGTTGACGGGTCCGGAATCAACTCACTGACTCACCGCCATACGGGGTCACTCGCTCATCTCTTGTTCCTGCGGCGGAGGCACACCGCCACAGGAATACGACATGCACTACACTCCCGGGAGTCAGTTGTTGACGGGTCCGGAATCAACTCACTGACTCACCGCCATACGGGTCACTCGCTCATCTCTTGTTCCTGCGGCGGAGGCACACCGCCACAGGAATACGACATGCACTACACTCCCGGGAGTCAGTTGTTGACGGGTCCGGAATCAACTCACTGACTCACCGCCATACGGGTCACTCGCTCATCTCTTGTTCCTGCGGCGGAGGCACACCGCCACAGGAATACGACATGCACTACACTCCCGGGAGTCAGTTGTTGACGGGTCCGGCAATCAACTCACTGACTCACCGCCATACGGGTCACTCGCTCATCTCTTGTTCCTGCGGCGGAGGCACACCGCCACAGGAATACGACATGCACTACACTCCCGGGAGTCAGTTGTTGACGGGTCCGGAATCAACTCACTGACTCACCGCCATACGGGTCACTCGCTCATCTCTTGTTCCTGCGGCGGAGGCACACCGCCAGCAGGAATACGACATGCACTACACTCCCGGGAGTCAGTTGTTGACGGGTCCGGAATCAACTCACTGACTCACCGCCACACGGGTCACTCGCTCATCTCTTGTTCCTGCGGCGGAGGCACACCGCCACAGGAATACGACATGCACTACACTCCCGGGAGTCAGTTGTTGACGGGTCCGGAATCAACTCACTGACTCACCGCCATACGGGTCACTCGCTCATCTCTTGTTCCTGCGGCGGAGGCACACCGCCACAGGAATACGACATGCACTACACTCCCGGGAGTCAGTTGTTGACGGGTCCGGAATCAACTCACTGACTCACCGCCATACGGGTCACTCGCTCATCTCTTGTTCCTGCGGCGGAGGCACACCGCCACAGGAATACGACATGCACTACACTCCCGGGAGTCAGTTGTTGACGGGTCCGGAATCAACTCACTGACTCACCGCCACACGGGTCACTCGCTCATCTCTTGTTCCTGCGGCGGAGGCACACCGCCACAGGAATACGACATGCACTACACTCCCGGGAGTCAGGTTGTTGACGGGTCCGGAATCAACTCACTGACTCACCGCCACACGGGTCACTCGCTCATCTCTTGTTCCTGCGGCGGAGGCACACCGCCACAGGAATACGACATGCACTACACTCCCGGAGTCAGTTGTTGACGGGTCCGGAATCAACTCACTGACTCACCGCCATACGGGTCACTCGCTCATCTCTTGTTCCTGCGGCGGAGGCACACCGCCACAGGAATACGACATGCACTACACTCCCGGGAGTCAGTTGTTGACGGGTCCGGAATCAACTCACTGACTCACCGCCATACGGGTCACTCGCTCATCTCTTGTTCCTGCGGCGGAGGCACACCGCCACAGGAATACGACATGCACTACACTCCCGGGAGTCAGTTGTTGACGGGTCCGGAATCAACTCACTGACTCACCGCCATACGGGTCACTCGCTCATCTCTTGTTCCTGCGGCGGAGGCACACCGCCACAGGAATACGACATGCACTACACTCCCGGGAGTCAGTTGTTGACGGGTCCGGAATCAACTCACTGACTCACCGCCACTACGGGTCACTCGCTCATCTCTTGTTCCTGCGGCGGAGGCACACCGCCCAGGAATACGACATGCACTACACTCCCGGGAGTCGGTTGTTGACGGGTCCGGAATCAACTCACTGACTCACCGCCACACGGGTCACTCGCTCATCTCTTGTTCCTGCGGCGGAGGCACACCGCCACAGGAATACGACATGCACTACACTCCCGGGAGTCAGTTGTTGACGGGTCCGGAATCAACTCACTGACTCACCGCCATACGGGTCACTCGCTCATCTCTTGTTCCTGCGGCGGAGGCACACCGCCACAGGAATACGACATGCACTACACTCCCGGGAGTCAGTTGTTGACGGGTCCGGAATCAACTCACTGACTCACCGCCATACGGGTCACTCGCTCATCTCTTGTTCCTGCGGCGGAGGCACACCGCCACAGGAATACGACATGCACTACACTCCCGGGAGTCAGTTGTTGACGGGTCCGGAATCAACTCACTGACTCACCGCCATACGGGTCACTCGCTCATCTCTTGTTCCTGCGGCGGAGGCACACCGCCACAGGAATACGACATGCACTACACTCCCGGGAGTCAGTTGTTGACGGGTCCGGAATCAACTCACTGACTCACCGCCATACGGGTCACTCGCTCATCTCTTGTTCCTGCGGCGGAGGCACACCGCCGCAGGAATACGACATGCACTACACTCCCGGGAGTCAGTTGTTGACGGGTCCGGAATCAACTCACTGACTCACCGCCACACGGGTCACTCGCTCATCTCTTGTTCCTGCGGCGGAGGCACACCGCCACAGGAATACGACATGCACTACACTCCCGGGAGTCGGTTGTTGACGGGTCCGGAATCAACTCACTGACTCACCGCCATACGGGTCACTCGCTCATCTCTTGTTCCTGCGGCGGAGGCACACCGCCACAGGAATACGACATGCACTACACTCCCGGGAGTCAGTTGTTGACGGGTCCGGAATCAACTCACTGACTCACCGCCATACGGGTCACTCGCTCATCTCTTGTTCCTGCGGCGGAGGCACACCGCCACAGGAATACGACATGCACTACACTCCCGGGAGTCAGTTGTTGACGGGTCCGGAATCAACTCACTGACTCACCGCCATACGGGTCACTCGCTCATCTCTTGTTCCTGCGGCGGAGGCACACCGCCACAGAATACGACATGCACTACACTCCCGGGAGTCAGTTGTTGACGGGTCCGGAATCAACTCACTGACTCACCGCCATACGGGTCACTCGCTCATCTCTTGTTCCTAGCGGCGGAGGCACACCGCCACAGGAATACGACATGCACTACACTCCCGGGAGTCAGTTGTTGACGGGTCCGGAATCAACTCACTGACTCACCGCCATACGGGTCACTCGCTCATCTCTTGTTCCTGCGGCGGAGGCACACCGCCGCAGGAATACGACATGCACTACACTCCCGGGAGTCAGTTGTTGACGGGTCCGGAATCAACTCACTGACTCACCGCCACACGGGTCACTCGCTCATCTCTTGTTCCTGCGGCGGAGGCACACCGCCACAGGAATACGACATGCACTACACTCCCGGGAGTCGGTTGTTGACGGGTCCGGAATCAACTCACTGACTCACCGCCATACGGGTCACTCGCTCATCTCTTGTTCCTGCGGCGGAGGCACACCGCCGCAGGAATACGACATGCACTACACTCCCGGGAGTCAGTTGTTGACGGGTCCGGAATCAACTCACTGACTCACCGCCACACGGGTCACTCGCTCATCTCTTGTTCCTGCGGCGGAGGCACACCGCCACAGGAATACGACATGCACTACACTCCCGGGAGTCATTTGTTGACGGGTCCGGAATCAACTCACTGACTCACCGCCATAGGGGTCACTCGCTCATCTCTTGTTCCTGCGGCGGAGGCACACCGCCACAGGAATACGACATGCACTACACTCCCGGGAGTCAGTTGTTGACGGGTCCGGCATCAAAAAGTTGCTCCCTCAGCCGCCCTGCGCTCCGGAGCTGCTCCGCCGCGCACCGCCTCGCCGCCTCCGCCTGTTTCCGCGCCCGCCGCGCGTGTAATGGATGTCCCGCGGAGTTCCTCAATCTTCATTAGCCTCGTTTGCGGCACAAACGAAGGCGACAAAGCGCGCTTCATCGGCGCCCGCCCGCCCCAATTATTCGCTCGCCAAGTCGACGCACCGCCCGCGCAGATGTGCTCAGAACGAGCGGTGCTCAAAAGCAGTACATTTCGTTTTACAATACGTTCCACTTCTAGAGAACGAAGATGTGCTCAGACGGAGCGGTGTCCAAAAGCAGTAAATTTCGTTTTACAATATTTTCCACTTCTAGAGGTTCTAGTGTCTTACACACCTTCAGTGTTTCAAAAGTGGATTTTTCAGAAAGTACATCTCTGTAATATAATTTATATATTGAAGAAGGGAGGCATTCATCAGGAGAAGTCTGTTGCTTATTTCTCAGACTTACAGCTTTTAACATTAATTTCCCTAATTCGGTAAAGAATGATCACGATGTTACAAAAATGTTACCTCCCAAGTATACAAATAAGATCTACTAAACTATGTTAAATCATAACTCGCTGTTAAATAATTCTTCTGACAAAAAACTGTAGAAAATTGTACTAACGTCACTATTAATTTTGGACTCACGTTATAATTTTTTTTGTAGATGTACATTATTCAGTGCTGTATCTAAAAACCCTATGATTTTGTACCTGTATGTATTTCAAACAAATTTAAGGAACGATGAAAATCGTAAGATATATTTCAGTTACTAGAAAAGGTAGAGACCTAGTTTATAACTGAACAATTCTGAATTTTCAATGAATAAATAAGTAAATAAATAAACAATACTCCCTTATTAGAAATGATTTTATTTCATAAAGAATGAGGAGGTTTCAGGATGCCAATTTATTTTTATTGCGTGAAGATGAATTAATGAGAGAAGGAAAGTGAAGTGTTAAAAATATGCTGCATCTGTATTGTTATGTCCAGGAAAAACACAGAAGTCAACAAAAACACCTTTTTTATTCAACATAGAAAATTTTCCATACAAACAGTTCTTTCTTCGGTAACCACAAGAATATCGCCAGCCCGCGAAAAAAACCATGCACTACACTTACGGGGCTAATGACCGTAGCAGTCGACGCATATCACTAATCAATCAGTGTATCACTGTATCGTGTATCTGACCACTTGAATGAGGAGCACCGACAGCAGTTGCTATTGGCAGCCCTGGAGGGGGCTGGCGGGGAGGTTCGAAGCAGAGGCCTCTGGATATCCAGTATATAGTTCGAATAATATTTCTGCCTACTTGACAGCTGCGGTGGGGGTAGAGCGATGTTGCCTCTTACTCAGGCAGAAGACACATGGTCGTGTGGTCGTGAACACACCAGTAGCTTGAAAAAAATCGCAATAAAAGTCCACAACAGTAGACGACTCACAACTGCACACACGATGGATAACCAAAGAAGGACTGGCGCTCTTCAAATTATTTATAGTTGCTTCGCGCTGGTAGATTTCATTTGTTTCTTAAAAAGAATCGGCAACTCTGCAGTGACGTCGGCAGAATTTGAAGCCTCTAATTCTCTAAGCCTCAATCGGAACCTTCTCTCCCCAGTCAGCCACTAGCTGACACGTTAACAGAAACATTATTAGGACAACGGGCGTGTGTACGGGTGGGTAGGCGGCGTGCCTCTCCCTCCAAAAAAACTGAAAATCGAAAGGGACGCCGTGGACTGACGTAATAAAAAGTTTTATTTCAATAAGTTTAATGGTTCATCTCTTGAATTTCCCCTCTTTTAATGGAATAGGAGGCCAAAATATGGCCTGCCCCCCTCCCTCGGCTTTGGCTGCAAGAGTGTTGGCTCTCCTGCGGTCTGCCGCCGGGGGGAGGGTGATGGCGGGTTCATCGGATGCGAAGAGTCAAGTCGGATGGGATGATAAAAACTGCTCCCAAGAGAAGTGAAATAAATGTTTTTGGACAAAGGTTATCATCTGAAAGAAATGGTTTCAACTAGTTTCCATTTATCTAGCTCTACCCACTCACTCCTCTTACACCAGGAAAAATTATGTTGTACATTTTAATTCTCAAAAGACATTATTTTTAAAATTTTTGAAATATTACGAAAATAAAATACTATAAATTAAATATTGCAAAATATTATTATAAAAGATGAATTTCTTGAAATGTTCAAAAAGTACAATAATTTTTTGAAACATTAATAAGAAATCACTGGTGATGCTATTCATAAACCGGCAACTTTGGTAACTACGATATGCAGTGAAGATGTCTATTTATAACAAAATAGTTTGAATTTGAAGTGAAGTTTCTTCACAAAGTAGCCGGAAAAACTGCATGAGATGGAATAAGGACGACTAACATAAAGAAAGAACTACAACAAATTCCACTAATTGGAAAAGTGGGAAGAAAGAGAACAAAGTGATATGGGCATGGTACAATACTGAATGTATGATTGTGTGAAGAGAAAAAGAATTTAAATACTGAAATATGAATAGGTGGGAAGACTGAGAGGAAGATGAGAACATGCCGAGAAATTGTTTTGTAGAGGGATTGAACAGGGGAGTGAACTGCAAAATATAAGTCATAATGAATAAAAGGCTTGCATAAGGGAATGACGAAAAGGAAGCAGGAAGTTGTTTCATTAACATGTTGTACTAGAATTCACCGTAGTCTGGTATTTTTTAGGTGAGCGCTGTGACAGTTTATATACTGCAGGAGTTTTGTTGTAAAACAAGAAGGCCCGAGGGGAAAAGTCGATTCAAAAATTTAAGTATGCCATCACACTCCCTTTTAACGGATGGGAAGTGGCGTACAGATAAATCTTTGAGTGCACAAAAGATAATTTTACAACAAAATGAAGCGAAATCTTTTCAAGACATTTCAATCGATCGCATGCATTTTAATGTGTTCACCTGTGCCGGGAGTGTGCCCATGAAATGCTTAAACAGCTTCCCGCCAGCCACCTTGCCAGTGCGCTGCGCGACGAGTTGAAAAAAAGAAGAGTTGATCCGAGCAACGACCCATTCGCAAGCAACGAGGCGCTCGCTGCAGGCAATCTCCAGCTGACGGCCCACGCCTGCGCCGCCTCCCCGCCCCGCCCCTCTCCCGTACCCTCCCTGACTCCCACTGCCACTCCGTCTACCCCGTCCACCCCGCCACGCCCCTATCTCGTTACCCTCCCTGACTTCTACCCCCACTCCATCCACCCCGCCCCGCCACTCTCCCTCCCTGACACACATCTCGCTCCCTCCCTGACATTCTACTCCCGCTCCGTCCACCCCGCCACGCCCCTATCTCATACCCTCCCTGACTCCCTATCCCACCACTCCCTGACTCCTACCACCACTCCGTCCACCCCACCCCGCCCCTCTCTCGCACCCTCCCTGACACCCACCCCACCCCTCCCTGATCTCTCCCTCTCCGTCCACCCGCCCTCCCTCCCTCGCACCCTCCCTGACTCCCACCCTTCTTCCTCCGCTACTTCTACCCCCCACTCCGTCCACCCCACCCCGCCCCTCTCTCGCACCCTCCCTAACTTCTACCCCCCCCTCCATCCACCCCGCCCCGCCCCTCTCTCGCACCCACCCTGACACCCACCCCACCCCTCCCTGATCTCTCCCCACTCCGTCCACCCCGCCCCGCCCCTCTCTCGCACCCTCCCTGACACCCACCCAGCATCCCTCCCTGACTCTACCACCACTCGTCCACCCCGCCCCGCCCCTCTCTCAGCACCCTCCCTGACACCCACCCCACCCCTCCCTGATCTCTCCCGCTCCGTCCACCCCGCCCTCCCTCCCTCGCACCCTCCCTGACTCCCACCCTTCTTCCTCCGCTACTTCTACCCCCCACTCCGTCCACCCCACCCCGCCCCTCTCTCGCACCCTCCCTAACTTCTACCCCCCCTCCATCCACCCCGCCCCGCCCCTCTCTCGCACCCACCCTGACACCCACCCCACCCCTCCCTGATCTCCTCCCCACTCCGTCCACCCCGCCCCGCCCCTCTCTCGCACCCTCCCTGACACCCACCCTGATCCCTCCCTGACTCTACCACCACTCCGTCCACCCCGCCCCGCCCCTATCTCATACCCTCCCTGACTCCCATCCCACCACTCCCCTGATCTCTCCCCACTCCGTCCCACCTCCGCCCTCCCTCCCTCACAACCCTCCCTGACTCCCACACCTTCATCCTCCGCTACTTTCTAACCCCCCACTACCGTCCACCCCAACCCGCCCCTCTCTCGCACTCTCCCTGACTCCCACCCCGCCCCCTGCCTGACTTCTACCCCCACTCCGTCCACCCCACCATCGCCCATCTCTCGGCACCCTCCCTGACTCCTACACCCTTCCCTGACTCGCTCCCCTCTCCCGCTCCAAACCCTCTGCCTTCCCTCCCTCTCTCACTCCACCCCTCCCCGCCTCTCCGCCCTGTCATAAGCCCCATTCGCTCTCCAGTCCTCCTCCAACCACTCTCTCGCTCTAACCCCTCTCCCACTCTGTCCATGACCCCTCCCCGCTCCGTCCCTGATTCCTCTCAGTTCCGTCCACTCCGCTCCCCCCACCTTGTCGCAAGCTCCAGCAGCTCCCCGTCCCCGCTCCGCTTCCCCTTCTCTCTCCTTTCCTTCTCCTCCCCTTCATCATTCCCAGTCCTCTTCCCCTTCCTTATTTACACCCCGCTCTTGATATTCCCCTGAACTTGCAACGCTGTTTCCGCATTGTCTTGGCTCCTGTTCCGTCCCCACCGCCATCCCTACCGCCATCCCCGCCGCCATCCCCGCCGCCATCCCAACTGTCGTCCCCCCATCCATCCCCGCCCTCCTGACGCCGTCGTCGCCTTCCCAGTCGCATTCCCGGCCCGGTTCCCGCCACCGTTCTCGCTGACGTTCCCGACGCCCCCGCCTCCACGTCCTCCCGTTCCCACTCCTGCCTTCCTTCCAGCCTCCGCCCTCGCCGTTCTCCGCTCTCTAGCTTCCTCGAGCGCGTCCTCTTCAGTCATGTTTCGGCTGCAACCTCGCGTCCTTAACATTTTCTCACCGCCGCGGCGCCACCATCGCTTCGCCACCACTGCACCTCACGCAGCTTCGCATCCTCCTCCTCCCTCCCACCCTCTGAGCCCTCCCCCTTCCCCCCTTCGTCCTCCGCGCCCTTCCATAACCGCCCCCCTGCCCCTTCCCCCGGCGGCGCGTCCGTGAGACCTAATTTCGCGGAGCCACTGACAGCGCTCGTAAAGATGTGGGAGTATGCGCGCGCTACCCTGGTTATGCCGACGCCGCCCCGCCCCGCTCCCCGGGCGCTGCTCCTCGGCGCTTCTTGCAGCTCTCGGGAGATCCCCGACGACTTTAGCCTCTCGCCCGCGCCCACGCCCACGCCCTTAATTGCCCTCCTCGGCCCTCCGCCCGCTTATCCATAGATTGCCGCTCAACTTGTCGTCGCTGGGAGGGGGCCTCCTCCGCTGCCCCTCCACACATGTTTGTCCTGAAGACGTCGTTCACACCGGCTGAGGTGGCTCAGGGCATCGACTGATGTCACTGCAGTGCCACTGACCGGGAGGTCCTCGGTTCGAGTCCTGACAGTGGCACGTGTATCAGCTAAGTCGAATTCAAGCGCTCTCTGGAGAAGAATCCTAGCGGGCTGCTCTGATCGGTAGTTTTCTGTGTTGTCTCCGATCAAACCAGGCGAATTCCGGATCAGTACCCTAACAATCGGGCCACAGACCGCGCGCGATCTTTTCTCCCGCATCTTATGTCCTTTCCCTTACACACGCACACACACAAATATCCACACTACCGTTGCGAGAGAGTGGTCGGGGGCTTAGAGCTTGTCTCGGAAGGGGCGGTGCCCCGCTGGTGGGAGGTGGTCGGGGAAAACCCCTCTAATCGACGGTAGGTCAGCACCGGATCTCGTCTTCCAGTGGGAAAAAGATCACCGCCACCTCCCGAGAAAAAACACGCACTACACTTACAGGACTAATGACCTCGGTAGTTGACGCACCCGGTATCACTAACAATCAATCAACGTCGCACACCTCCATCGCCATGCTTTTTTTCGCTTCCCTTAAATCCTGCGTCATCTGACATTCTTTCTGGCTCCCCACAGTCTTCCGTCTCTATCCACCATCCCTCACGTTTTCCTTTGTTTCCGTTCGTTATCGTATTCTCGGTGTTTACGGATATGCCCATTCTTCTGAAGTCCCACGTACAACAACTTGGTTTTGTCACCAGCCCCTTCGACCTTCACGCTGATGTTGAAACCAAGGTACAGCTAGTTTCCGCTAGTTGCAGTGGCAATCCACAATCCTCCGTCGCCATCCACAACACGCCGCTGCCATCCACAATCCTCCACCACAATCCACAAGACCATCTAAAACGCCCCAAAGCCAACACCAAAACTAACTAAATCTCGTCCAACACAACGAACATAAGGAACTCTGCAAGTCAATAAAAAAAGAGAAAGTTCACGCGCTTCAGCACGCACTTCTTGGGCTGCGGATTGGCAGTTGAGGCTTATTGCCACGGCGCGTCGACTATGCAATCCAGGCAAGGAAAGACATAGGCCACACAAAAGCCTAGTGTTGGAACGCTGAAGCTTATAAGACACTGCCAAAGTCTTGAACTTCTAGAAAGGAAAAATATCATTTGAAGTTTTCTTCTGTGTGTGTATGTATGCGTGCGCCTGTATGTATGTGTGTGTGCTCGCGCGCGCGCATGTTCGTGTGTGTTTCCGTTCCAGTGTTGTATCAGCTGCATGGCGTAATATGAAAAATAACGATATTGTAACCTATTTTAAATGCCAAAAACGTCACATTTCATGCCTAATAGTGCCTAATTTCATAATTTTGTTACCTATTTTAGGTGCCTAAATCCTCACTAAAACAAAAATTCCAAGTTCTACTAATGATGGCCCATCAACGCCCTAAATTGGTCAACTCTGTCGAATGTCTTTGACGCGCGTGCATAGTGGTCTAATTCCCGAGAAACTCCTGCAAATATTTATTTTATTTTATATTGTTCGCCGGCCACAACGATCCGGCCCCAGTTACAAAACCCGTGCCCTGCTTTAATTGAAGAAATTGGTTCTGCAGCCCCATTGTACAGTTTCCTTTTTGTACCCGATTTCCCTTGAATCAGAAACTCTCGACTCTTGTCAGGCTTCTCGGTGTGATTAAATCACAATTGCCTCGTTTACTTACAGTGCTTCCATGTTTGTGGAATTAACCTCCTTGCTGCCTCCGTCGCTCCAACACATTACGTAGATACTGAAATAACATTAGAGAACAGATGGTGCATTTATAAAATGGAAAATATTCGATTATTCGGTACTCTTTTCGTATTCATGCTGGAATGAAATGACTTGAAATCGTTAAGTTCAGAAATGTGTTGGGAAGAAAAAAAAACAGTTTTTATCAAAGAGTAAAATGGCAAAAGACAGCACAAATTGTCAGAAAATTAGGCCAATTTGTCTCACTTTATGTTTTTGAAAGCAAAATAGGATCAAGTCCGTAGGTATTAACTTTGAAATAGGATATTTTATCCCGGCAGTGCGAACGTTGAGTCTGTCAGACCCAGCGACATCTTTGAAGCGGTCTATCAAGTGAACGAAATTAGTTCTGAACTTATCCACCAGTCTACCTTCAAATTGAATCTTTTTGAACTGACGACGAGCATTAGTGTGAGTTGATCACAAAAATATGGTGTGCTATTCCCGCTCTACGTTGTTGATGAGTCCATCAGACCCAACGTTCCGGTTTACGTGGCATTTTTACAACATGGTCGGCTCTTCTGAAAGTTATTAGAACTCAGATTCTGAACAAAAAATTGAAGGAGCTGAACCTGAGAATCAGGAAATAGAACGTGAACCTATTATAAGTAATATATTTATTTGCTGTCAAAAGTTTTATAAATAAAGTCGATATTTTAGGATCAAGAAATGCAAATTATTTAACAGTTTTGTAAGGCACAAAACATTAACTCGGAAAGGTTAAAAAACAAACAAAATGATCTAAAAACGTATTGTAAAAAACGCTTCCATAAAACATTATACGTAAAAATGCTGTAAAAATGCTTCCATTATGTTTGTTTAAGACATGTTGACGTATTTTGTTAATATTGCAGTTATTAACGTAATGCTAGATATTCTTTTCTTTGATCTTCGTTCACTTTCAATTATATTGTTTGTTCACTAGTCTGACAGTTTAAAAAATATATATTGTGTTTTATGGTATACATTAGTACAAAATTATATATTGTGTTTTAAAGTTTTAGTATATATTTTGCTTTATATTGGATCTATAAACTATTTACTTTATAATAAAACATTTGTGTAATTAATTAGTGCTTTAAATATCCTATAATAACTAAAGATCTATTCAACCAACGTTTCCACTCACGTGAGGATTTTTTCACGTTCCCGCCGTCTGGTTATGGGTAACAAAATCGACGGGTTGTAGTTTAAAATCATCCAAAATTCATAAATGAAACTTCCTTTAGGACTCCGGGAAAAATATATTTTTACCTAAGTATCCGCGGTCTTGTCATAACCCCGCCACTGCCTGAACACGCTTAGTACCCCGTTCCCCCGTGCCTTCCAATTAACCGCCGAAGCGGTCGCCCCACGGCGCTGGCTAAATATTGAATGTGCGCGATAAAATCACAACCCAAATTGTTGTGTAAATTTGACCGCGGGCCGCGGGGTGAGTGTGAGCGAGTGTAGGAAGGCGCGCGCGCCGAGGCGACGACAGCGCCAGTGGTTGCAAATGTTATAGAAACCACTTTTTGAACTACTAGAAGGTTGAAGCTTAAAGGGAAAATATCGTCTCCTATGTTATTTCAGTTGTATGCCTTCTCTTTTGGCTCACACACGCAACCAATCTTTATTAATGAGGTTTCTAAAGAAAGAATTTTACGGAGACGTGACAAGTTGCACTTTGACTTTAAAAATATAGCGAATTTGTATAAAGAACGCATCTAAATATTCGTGTAAAATGCAACCAGCGACGCACGTCAGGATTTTTCAATCTATACTGTTAAGTAACTCCTAAACAAAGCGTTCTAGGGCCTTAAAAATAATTGCTCGATAATAAAGATAAATAAGAATAGTTTGTATTGACAAGGCTTTATTGTTATCAATTACAAGGTGACATATAGAACAAGTGACGGAGGATAAGAGGGCCTTGAAGAAAAATATGTATTACAGGCTTAATATGGAAATGGAAAAATAAGGAAGAGGGTGGGGTATAGCATGCGAGAGTTCTCGCACGCTAGGTGCGCTAGTATCGACATAAAGTGAAGGAAACAAAGCAGCAAGAGGGACAGACACTGTACTGAACGATAGATTTTAACTCAAGAAAATGGGTGCGACGTGACTATCCTTTTTTATCCAAAATCACGACTGCTAAGATGCTTGAGGTGTTTTAAATATTGTTTTGGGCAAAATCAATAATAATTGTTGGAGAGAGAGAGAGAGGGATTATCTATCTAAATTTCAAGTGGATTCAAGAACATACAGCAATGTCAACAATGATAATTCACCCGCTCATTATGACACGTGCAGCTTATTTTATGTAAACAGTAGTATTACATCGCAATTGTCTACGAAACTGAAATGCAGAAATCGTTATTTACACCCGTAGTCCACGTGTATCTGCGTTTGAGTTTGATTAGTGCACTCATGTGAATGATTTTGTACGTTTCACATAGAACATGCGTAGCTATTTCTTTTTGCAAAAAATCTTTTTAAACAGCGCAGAATCAAATGCAGGTGTTCAGTACTACACAAGTGTATTGAATACGTTAACATACATTATGCAAATAAAAAAATGTGGAATTTGTATGTACTTTAATGGATTAGCTTGAAGCTTGCATTTTTTTACGGGAATATGGTACGAGATAACGATATCGCGTTATTCCCTTAGCCTGTAATCACGTAGTAGTAATACGTAAATCGCGTGCGATCGTGGGTGATACCCCTAAGAGGATATTCAGAGCAGTTGGATGCCAGCCTGTGAATTATGAGAGATGATCGTGACGTTTTGGGATCATCCCAGCATTCCCCTGTATGAGCGAGGAAAACAACGAAAACCCCGGTCAGGACGGCCGGCCCGGAGATCGAACCCGGGCCTCCCGAATGGGAAGTCAGCGCGTTACTTCCTGAGTCACTTTGCTCGGTTGTAGTCGCGTAGCAGAGCTCACATCATTTTTTATAATTACGAGTGAGATATATTGGAAAGGACAAGATACGGGTTTTATCCGTGCGAGACTGAGAGTGCCCTCCATGCCACAATCACCTGAAAGCATTCATGCCTCACGATGCCTGACGCTTCAATCTCTCAGAGCCTTTGTCTAGTGCGTACTTGCGCACACTTACCCCTGCGTCACGAGTCCAACTGACCGCCAACAACCGTGGACTGGTTCAGGAATGATGAGTCCGGGGATAAACTCTGGCCAAGTGTACTCGCTGAAAATAAAACCCTCCTCCTTCTTGAGTTTGGATAAAAACCAATATTGAAGGTTGGAAGTTGTGAGGGGCGAAATCTTGAGATAGAGAGGGAGAATGGAATGCTGGGAGCGATATAAGTGTAATTCTGTGTAATCTGTGTAATATGATCTGTGAACGTCAGAAATAGAGAGTAATAAAAAGATAGCAATGTTAATACATGTTGAAATCAAACTTTGATTAATAAATAATGTGTAATCTGTGTAATATGATCTGTGAACGTCAGAAATAGAGAGTAATAAAAGATAGCAATGTTAATACATGTTGAAATCAAACTTTGATTAATAAATATGTAATGTAGTTTTTGTTCTATACATTTTCTTTGTTCAAAATGTTTGCGATCAATATAAAAGAATGAAAAAATAAGTTCTAGGTCAGGTAGAGGTTGGTTATTTTATATTATTCCCCCCATTTAAGGAAAACATTTTATGTGAACTAAAGAAATCGACAAAGGGGGTGTGGTATGTGCAGAAAATTCATGATATTGAAGGGGAGGTAATGAACATTTTTCAGAATCTAATTTTATATTATTAACGTTTCCCTTTAATGGTTCATGAATCATATTTTTTAGGTAGTAAGTTCTCTTAACCTGTTTTATTCTGTCTCTCACTGACTTTTTTATCAGAAAACATTGATGTGGAAACTTTGGAGAGGGAGATGATGCACGTATTAAAGTACTGCTGCATTGTGATGTTATGTGATATCATTGTTAAATATTTTATTTCTGTAGCATTCAGTTTGATTTTCCAAAGAATTTGGAAGAGTTAACCACTTTGGTTAATTAAAGTCTCATTAATGAGAAATTGAATAAAATATGTACTTTATTACATATTCAAGTACATTGATTGATGAGGTGTTATGCTGCGCATGGCATCGTCTATGAACAAATAGCATTTGAGCTAGAATATCACCACCAATTTACTTATAACTTCCAGCAAATATATTGCTAAAATCGTTGTTAAAGAAGGATTATGCTCATTAACCGGGGTTTTATTCTGTTAAGTCTTGTATTTCACCATTAGTTGTGATTCTAGATCATCGATTACCTTTACAAGACAGTCATTTAGAAATCACAGACTGTCTCTTGAACTTGAATCCTGCCGAGAGCTTATCACTGCGTCGTGGTGAGCGACGGTGAGAAAGGGCTCTGGAGGGCCTGGCTGCTTCGTTCTGTCCCGACACCACGCAAAAAACGCCTCGCCCGCCCCTCCCCCTTCCCCCCCTCCCCGCCCCTCCCCTCCCCCCCGCCCCTCCCCGCCCGCACCACCCCGCGCCGCGCCGCTCCGTCTCGCCCTGCCCCGTCCCGCCCCCCTCCCTGGCCTGCCCCGTCCCGTCCCGCCCGTCCCGTCCTGTCCCGCCCCGTCCCGTCCCGTCCCGCCCCGTCCCGCCCCGTCCCACCCCGTCCCGCCCCGTCCCGCCTCGCCCGGCCCCGCCCCATCCCTCCCCCGCCCCACCCGCCTCGCCACGCCCGACCCCGCCTCTTCCCGCCCCGCCCGCCCTTCGCGTTTCACTTTTATGACGTGCGTTACGGGGCCCGTTACGTTGACTGCACGCGCCCTACAGCGTCGCAACTCGCCCCGCTTCCGCCGCCGCGCGCCTTTACGGCGCTGCAAGTGGTGTCGGCGTCGCCCGGGGCGACTGCTCGTACACTTCGGCGCCCCCCGCCCCCGCCCCGCCCCGCCCCCCTGCGGTTGGAGAGCGAAGGATTCAGGCCCTGCGCCGCGACCAGCAGAGGCTGGTGCCACACGCGCACGTTGTCTTCAGCCCCGGAATGCCTACCCCCCACTCCGTTGCCAACTTTCGTTGAATTAAGTGGTTAGGCGGAAGAGCGGGCCTGATGGCCCCCAGTCTCGCCACATAAATAAAGTCACTGTTATTATTATTCTCATAATCAGAAATGTTCTCATAATCTCATAATCATAATGTTCGCTCCCATGAAATAGAAACTACTTTGCGTCGAAAAACTAAATAAAAATATAATATATAAATATCAATGTTTGTTGGTTTGTTCGTGCTTAATGCGCTGCCATACCATTCGTCCGATTGCGATTAAAACTTTGTCAACTTATTGCTTGGTCTTGTGGGAAGGATATTGGCAGAGTACAACTCCGCAAGATGGCCCCACAGCACAAGACGCTTCATTTCAATGCAATTGCCAATACACCTTAACTTCATTCTTGCAAAGCGTCTCCGTGTGACGTGCGTCGTGACAGAAAGAGAGAGAGCGAGAGAGAGAGAGAGAGGCGGGGGAGGGAAAAGACAGAGGAAGTGAAAAAGAGATAGAAGGAAAAACAGAGAAAGAAAAAGATAAGGTGAAAGAGAGAAAAAGTGCGAGAGAGAGAAAAAAAGAGGAAAAAGGGTGAAAAGAGAGAGTGAGAGAGAACTTCAAACGATATTTCCACAATTAGCCAGGTACCAGCTACTTTAATATAAATTACCTTTTGTCAAAATAACCAAACTCCCCACTCCTCTTGCAACCAACGAAACGAGGGCTCAAGAAAACGTGCGCGGATAATACCAGTGTTGTCAAGTAGACTTGAGCATTCCCGACTAGATAGCGCTGCGGAAAACCATCAAAACCATAAAAAAGGCACCAAATTCAAGGAATGAATATTTCATGATTGAAATATATGAGGAAGTTTGGAAATTTAAGAAATACGAGAAATAGTATTAATTGTATATGATGATATTTCCATTTTACAGACAACGCCTAAATTTTTAATACATAAAAATATGTATAACAACTATATACATAATAATGTACACATTGTATAAGTTTTTGTTTTAAGAAGTTTCACACTGTATACGAGTTACGAAACACTGTAAGAGTTTAAGCTTATCTATCTCACTCATTCTAGTGACTAAAAAAGAGATGCTGATACCTCTTTATAAAAACTTTCCTTCAACCTAAATCGTTATTTCCATTGCTTGTTTATGCCTTTCATGAAATGTGTTGCCGTCTACCAATCTTCGGTTGTGACAAATAACCGCGCAATTGTAAACGACAGAATTCATTCAAATAATCTTACAAGCCTTTAAGTGTTTTTACTACACATACTTATATTTGAACAAATATACCTGCAATAATCTTAGAGAACAACTTTTGTTGTTTATGATTTTGTGCCACTTAAAAGACATTTAAAAAACTTAACAAAAATCCTCAAATAAATTTGCTCTCTAAAACATTCACTAAAAACAAAAAAATCCTAAATTTTCGGAGAAAACTCCTATCCTGGAAACACTGACTGGTACGTACGTTGCGAGTACCAATTTGCCATCTAATGTCACATATAGATTTATTAAACATTACACAACCATTACAGGCCAAAAAATTATATGCGCTATTTTTCAAAATACGCATTTTGGTAATTTTGTCGTGAATTTGACCGCGGCGAATCAAATCATCGCATTACACTGCGCCGCACCGAATTTCGTCGCGATGGAAAAATTGCGACACAGCAACACGGCAGTTTGAAAAGTGAATTTTATGAATTTCTAGTTTTAGGCGACAATGTTTCTCGCTGTATGAAACACAAAAAATATAACTAATGATTGAACGCAGTTTTGGATTGTAGAATTTTGGTTGATGTATTATCTTGAAATTAATTACTTTTGTACCAACTTTTCTCGAGTATTACAGATGTTATATTTAAATGATGAATGACGTGACGGTTGTAACTTATCATGGATTCACAAGTTCATCCTTCCGCAGATACTAATCCTCGTGTAGAGCTCGCTTTGGAGTAACCGATACAAACTTGTGGAAGCTATTGTATCTTCTATATTTAATATCCTGCAATTGTGATTTAATAATTTGTTTTGTAGATGGAAAGAAATGGCAACTGTTTCTGACTACTGAATGTAATTATAGGTTTGCAACTCATGGAATGAGATTGGTGTAGAGATTTAAAAGTGATGGCTGAGATTATGTTAGTTTCTGCAGAACTAATAGTTCTTTTATAATATGACGTAAACGTCACTAATGCGAGAAAGGCAGCTATGTTGTAGCAGCACAAGCTTATCTTTAAGCGTTGAGAAGCAAAGGAAAAATATCTGGAAGTAGGAAGGCATTCCGAAACAAGTTTCGTAGGAGTCTTTTTATCTTTTCCGATCTCTATTGTAGGCTGTTTTCTTACGTGCCCGCAGTCGGTGAAATTATTCTTTATTTCAACCCTGCAATAAAGTAGCTATAAATTGTCACGATAAACAACAGCAAAACTGCAGCCGGAAAACTGAACCATATGATGCACACAAAAACATTGTTTTATTGGAAAATGATGGATTATACATAAAAGTACTCTTATACTTAATAATTTATTAATAAAAATAACCCTTTACTCATGATACTTATCAAATTACGGAGAATAATGCGTACTTTTGTATACATTCCTACGAACCTGCATTAGGAATTGGTACTCACTTTCGCTGCAAAATAAGCTAGTATAATTTCCTGGCAAGCGTTATTAATATTTCTTTCTCTCTTCGACTCCTTGAAAATTTCTTATTATTTACGATATATATCTTTAGATTTACTAGACAGTAAATCTTCCACAGATTCACTTCTAATACTTTTAGGAATATCATCCATTTTCTCCCAAGACAGCGATTGTCAACTCAAATATACCCTCCAAGGCCTCCAATATACTGCCGAAATCAATATAATACCATTCATCATCATACCTTCTTGTAGAAGAAAATAAGCTCTAAATGTTGCAAAGGCGAACGAGCAAGATAAACTTGTGTATTGCACGTGGCTGAGAGACCATTATGTGCTAGTTGGTACTAATTATACACTCGCGTGAATATTTAACTAACTTGCGTATATGGTGTATCACAGCTACTGATAAACTGTTATGTTTGATTGAGTGGCGATAAAAATGAAAATAAAAATGTTTGACTCACAAGGAAATCTGAGAGTGTTTCTTTGAGATTTACTTCCTTACTTTCTCTATGTCGTCCTGTGTGTCGATCAATTTGTTACATTTCCGAATTATCAGATCGGAGCAATGTTTATCTGGTGGTGAATTGGCGCCGGCGGCGTTGCCATTTCGTGCGGGCGATGAGTCTGTTTGGATGCGCAGCGCGCGCCATTTTGTGGAAATGGCCGGTCGTCACGAACGCCGAGATAATTGATGCATTTACGTGACCAATGCCCTGGCATCCTTTAATGACGTAATACTCCGTTATGCTGCTAATTTCTTGTCACGAAACGCGGGCACGGGGCCGCCTCGTTAGAGCGGTATGGACTCGCTCATAGAAACTCACAAGCTGTTTCAGAGGTGGTATCCGCAGGTTTTGAAATGTGTTTGTTGGATGCCATTTTGTAAAGTTATTTATACTTCGGTTTTTCTTTCTCGGCGAGTGGGGATGAGTCATCAAAACGGAATATCTCACGGTATTTCGCGTCGTTCTCGGTTGGGCAGCTAGGAGTCGCATGATCGCCAGCACTGCTCGATACAGTCGCGATCATGCGATTTCTAGCGGCATAATCGAGAACGACGTGAGATACCGTAAGATATTACATTGTGATGACTCAACCCCACGCGCCAAGAAAGAAAAAACGAAGTATAGATCAAGCTTGAATTGAAGATAACGTGTGATGAGAATTCACCGATGATTATGAGACACTTCCAGATGTTTCGAAATGAAGTATTTACTTGCATAAAAATCGCGCATGCCCATGACGTATGAGAAGTTCGCTAAAATCTGATTTCCCTTCTAAGTAGGACCTCGATATTGTTCTTCGAGAAGCTGATTTAGACAGATGGAAAGTCGCAGAAGTAATTCATTCTCAACCATTCTCTCTCGCTGTGGAGCCGTTGGGCGACGATCGGATCGACTTCTCTGTAAAGTGCGGTCAGGTGCATGTGTAGTTTCCTGTCTTTTGTGAAATTGTTGGAACCTTAATTTGAGGGGACATTACTTCGGTTCTACAGAGGTGACGGTTCGTTTTCTCTATCCGAACGTGTAATACAGTAACTTCGCTCAAAGATTATTCACTTGTTTTAGCGCTTTGGATTCGTAATTGTCGGTGCTGAATTTTTTCGAATTCGCCTTCCCAAGTAGGACCGCCTTCATCGGCGTGCGCAGAGACATTCTGGCACGGCATCTCTAAATTGATTGTTAATATGATTGTGTCTGTTCATATATAAACCAGTTTTGTATTCTGCTTAAGAAAACTACAGTACAGGAATCAGTCGATCAAAGATTTATGAAATAAGGCTGACTTAGTCACTTAGGAGCTCCGAGACACGTCCGCACATTTCGACCAAGAGAAGAGATTAGCCCATAAAATACTTTCTTAATTTTTAGGTTCTAAAACAAATTATCAATAAGGAATCATATATGCGAATAAATGGATTATTCGTAAAATAATAATGCGCATCGTTAAGATCGTAATTTAAATATTTTAACATTTTTTAGAACGTCTATGTGAGTAATAATACTTGTTTTCTCTTTTGGACGTATTCCCTTGGTTTTAATATATTTACTTCAAGGTTTTAAAAAATTAGCTGAATATCTGAAACTTGAATATTTGTACTCTCTGAGAAATCTCTCTTACTTTGGATTACCTTTGTTAAAAATAACATTCAAGAACAAAAAATAATGAAATCCATATGTTTATACTTTTTAGAGATAAAAACATCTGATGTCAACAATTTCTGGTTGGAATTGTCCCCATCGGATATGCACAAAGTACTACATCAGAATACAAAGTACATTAGAAATAAGTAGACATCAAAGCCTAATTTTATTAAAAACTGTTATTCCGATACACAGAATTTGGAGAAAAAAATCATACAAGTACATTTCATTGAAATTTTGTTTTCCCACACCTATAAACAAATTTAATATCGAGAGCAGATTTGTTTTAAAGAAGCGAAGGAATGTTTAAGAATGGAAGAAAATAACAATAAAGCATAACATTTCAGCATTTCTGGAAAGCGTCATTGCCCAAACTTCTGGTTAATTGGTCTGGGAGCCAGTATAAAGCAATGAAGTGTTGTGTTGATTTCATGTGCAATTATTTCAGAGTGAATTATACATGAAGTGCATATGTTAAATGAATAATACTTGAATTATGCATGAAAGAGATAGGGAATTTTTACGTAGCGAGCTATATTTACAAAGAGGCCTTGTTTAGGTTTTCGTGGCACTAGTTTTAGTCTTTTGTCTACCAAGGGTACGACGCAAGCGTAAAGGCTACCATCTTTATTATTCGGAAACTAGTAGATATATTGTTAATTTAGATACTCAGTATATGCCAAAAACTCTAGTTACAAAGTATTGTATTGCACAGAATTCGAATTGTATAGATGAACTAGTGGCCTCCGGCAATAAAAGTGCTATTATACAAACCCACGCAAAATGTACTTCCAAAATGTAGCTCACACACTGCTCAAGAGCAACAAATAAACTACCCTTTGTATCACTGCAATACATTAAATATTTCAACAAAACCAGTCTTCACGAATACTGCAATAACACTGTAATAAATAAGAAGTACAACAGTTATTTTCATACCAAGAATATGAAAATGGTGCTCTTCCAAAACGCAACACGTGAATACAAAATATGTGATGCCGGGTCGCCTCTTCCTCGGAGCATTGCTATCATACGACGTGAGCTGTATCGTAAGTAATTTCACACTGAGTATGGGAGTCCAGTTCTTACAGTCTGAGTGAAAATCGGTGATATCCAATACTAAAAAAATGTACACTTTTCAGGCAAAATAGAAACTGTCTTATTGTCAAAGAATACAAAAAAAACTTTAATAATTTCACAAAACTTTAACAATTTCACAAAACTCTTGCAGTGTTGCGAAACACAAATTAAAGGCACACACTGACCAAGCGATGCTACCTGACTAACACAGCAAGCAAAAACCAAATGAATGTAACATTGAAAGGTTACGAGGCACACATGGCCGGGTTGTCGAACCACACCACTGTCACAGCACCACCGCTCCTACAAATCACACCGCTGTCCAGTAGAGGGTCTCAAATGCAGAAATCGTGAAAAATGCCCTTCACCGCCGTGGATGCTTCATGCTCCCGGTCCACCATAGCTCCATCCGCTTGGCCCACACTCCACCAGCTGTGTCGCCCGCTGTCCGCACATGCTCTGGCGGTTGCCCCGGGTTCCGACCCCGGGCAGGGCGCAGAGGGGCGGGCAGCCGGCTAGCTGGCGGCGGGGGGCGGACGTAGGCGGGGGGAGAGATACGGGCGCGACGGCGCGATGGTGTTGGTGGCGGCGGTGACGGTGGTGATGTAGTGACGTCACCGGTGTCGGCGGCGAGGGGAGCTGATTGCAACCTGGCAGGGCGGCGGAAGAACTGTCACATGCATCAAGGCGCGGGGAAACAATGATTTAATTAACGTCTTCATTCCATTTCATTGATTGATTGATGGATTGATTGATTGATTTTTTTTAAGTGGGACGCGCGAATTTTGGAATTGGCGCCCCCATGACACCCTGGTCTAGCATGGAACTCCCATAATTTAGCGGGAAGCACTCCAAAGAGTGCCCAGGTGGGCGGAAGTCGCAGGAACTTGTCCGCGCCGAGCAAAATGTGCTAACACTTATTGTTTTTGATTTTTCCTTTTCATTTTTTCCTCTTTATTTGTTTGGAGTCCTGGATATCTAAGGAAACTACTGACACTTATCACACAACCGGAAGCTGCCGTTTGCTTTCAATTGAGTATGAAAATAAGTAATATAGATTTTTTATTTATTTATTTAAGGTCGCTTTAAAACATCTGTAATATAGATTGTTCTGCATGTGAAACAAGAAAAAAAAATAAGCGGATTCAGTGAAATCAGGTATGAAGATGTAAATATCGGTATCAAAGTTACTGTGGTTTCACTGGCAAGTTTCACTGGCAAGTTACATTGGCAAGTTTCACAGGCAAGTTTCACAGGCAAGTTTTACAGGCAAGTTTCACAGGCAAGTTTCACAGGCAAGTTTCACAGGCAAGTTTCACTGGCAAGTTTCACTGGCAAGTTTCACTGGCAAGTTTTCACTGGCAAGTTTCACTGGCAAGTTTCACTGGCAAGTTTCACTGGCAAGTTTCACTGGCAAGTTTCACTGGCACGTTTCACTGGCACGTTTCACTGGCACGTTTCACTGGCACGTTTCACTGGCACGTTTCACTGGCACGTTTCACTGGCACGTTTCACTGGCACGTTTCACTGGCACGTTTCACTGGCACGTTTCACTGGCACGTTTCACTGGCACGTTTCACTGGCACGTTTCACTGGCACGTTTCACTGGCAAGTTTCACTCTCAAGTTTTACTTTTACTGGCAAGTTTCGTTGGTACGTTTCACTCTGGTTTACTCGTTTCTGTGAAAATTATTGAGGTTTCAGTAGCAAAACCACACGAAATTAATATTGGTTCGACTGGCAACGAGCAGGTGACATTCATCTGCAACTAGAGAGTGTTGGCTCCTCGACCTGCGCTGAACTGCATCCCAGTCCTTGTAAAATTTGATTCACTGTTACGTCCTCGGTTTTATTGATCAATTCCGTGTTTATGCCTCCGCGGAAATAAGACGTCGGGCGGCGACGTATGAGGCTATGAATTATAGATGAAGTTAGTCTTGGCTTCAGATTTGTGAGCAGCTTGCGAAAAAGTCGTGATTTGAAGTATATATCAATTGAGGAAGATGGGAGGAATACGCGCGTTCTCGTTACGTTGCTGGAATACGTAATTCAGCAGCAGAAGTCGGATGAGATATGTTTCGTCCTTCGAAATCTTACGATGTCTTCTGATCGAATCATCGATTTTATTCTGATTTGTCTGAGATGGTTTCGATATTCATGAGATGGTGACGTATTGACCGATAGATGCGACTTGAGGTGAAGCAATAAATACAGAGGAGTAACATTTTTACGATTGGTCGATTTGCTTACGAGAAAACCTCGTTTAACTTCCGTCAATATTTTTGTAGAAATGTAGGAAACTTTCATATGCGGGATTGGGACCGGTGTCTAAAAGGACACAGAGTTGGAACAACTTTTTTAAATGCAAAGTAAGGAGCGCCAACTGCTTTCTTGAGGTTAGAAAGAGTTCATGTTCTCCTCATTAGTAACTTTTCGTCGACTTCTACGTCGTAACAAAAAATTAATTTATTTGGGATAAAATTGAATAATATCAATTAACTACTTTTCAAAGTATATTCGATTTAAAATTTTTGCATTTTGTAATCATATAAAATTCAAATTTTTCGTTGTATGCACTTCAAGTGCGTAATTTAGCTGATTGAGAATGAAAGTATTGATGGATTACAATTACGGTTGCAGAAGCTTATTAATTGTAACTTTTACTTTTTGTACATTATTCCGTAATGTGAGTAGCGTAGGGAAAGTTATTTACATTTGTATTTGAACACCAATTGCGTTTGATCTGGTGGCAGTTGATTAACAATAATTACAATAATAATAATAATAATAATAATAATAATAATAATAATAATAACAAAAATGCAATGATGGAGAAAGTCGATTTCAAGATTTCATCGGAAATATAGGTTTTAAGATCCAGTGATTTGAAAAATGTCTTTTTTTCAAACGTCCGACTGTCCGTCCGTGTGTGAACAACACTTCACCTAAACCATTCTTGATTTTTCTGCAAATGAATTGTTCAATATGAATCTCCTGGTCGATCTGGCCCGACTTAAAGCTCTGGGATTTTGAAAATCATTCATTAAATTTCCAGTCGAGACGAAATAGATTAGAAAGCTAATTAGTATGAGAACGTCTATGCCATTCTGTAGCGCCACTATATGAACTCTTATTGAGAAATTTGCATAAATATCCAGGACAAATTGCTAGTGTTGCGACAGGAAATCATGACCCTGGCATCGAAAATTTGATTTTTCTTTCTCCTATAGTAATAGATTACGATCTTCAATACGTAGTGTAGTTAGAATCCATATTTTGCGGATCTTGATCCCAAAACTATGTTTTTTAAACGTCTCTGTTTTTAAAAGTGTTTTTCTTTTCTCATTGGCTGACATAATGTAATGTTCGTTAACTTGGTGTTGGTCCGATTTTCATTTAAACCTTTCTAAAACCATATTGAGAAAATTGGAAAAATTGTACTTTCTTTTGTATGCCCCAGGAACGTGTTGAAATGTGGGCAGACAGACTGATGGTCTTTTGGATAACTCTTGTTTCTTACGGAACATGCTGTATGTGCCTGTGTTCGAATCGCAACCCTGAGAAATATTTTTAGGAGCTGGAAATACTCTTGCAGCGGGTTCAGCTAGTATTTTATGTTATGTAACCTTTTCGAGTAATACGAGGAAATATACGCCGATTTATAATCTTTTCTTTAATATTTTGTCAATCCTGTTTGATATTTCTTTTGTCGATTCTGTTTGGAGGCCCCAAACAAAATTTTTTTCTTCTTTCCAAATGCGAAAACGAATCTGATCAATCTCTTTTAAATTTTTCTCCGGGAAATACGGGTATAACAATACGAAGTGAATAGTAGGGTTGCAAAAAAATACTATTAAAAAGTCAATAAAATCGATTTTTTTATTTAAATAAGATTTTTGATTTAAATCAAATTAGTTTTAAGTATAATTAGCATATAACAAATATTGCGTTGAACGCATATTTTCTACTTTGGTTTCGTCCAGTCGAAGATCAGAAATAAGTTGGGCACCGAAAAAAGCGGCAAAGCTTGTATTTTTATATAAAATATTGAATTAGAAAGTAGTACTTTAAGTTTGAATGTCTAAGTCACTTGCTCCAAAGCCAAAACTGAATAAATGTGATACTGATTACATATTAAGAGTTAATGTTATATTGATACAAGTGTTATAGTAAGCGAAAAATGTATGATAAAATATTATAACTAATTATATGTAATATTTTCTTTTAATATTCAAAAATTTAATCAATAAAAGTTTTAAATCGTGATTTTTTTTACTTGATTTAAATCCTGATTAATTAAGATTCAATCTGATTAATTATGATTAAATCAGACGATTTAAATCATTGCAACCGTAGTGAATAGTATGAATCATACAAAAACGAGTGGATTAATTCTGGGGTGTTGTATGAGATCTTACAGTGCCGGAGGGGTCCCTGCTAGCATACCCCATTCATCCATTCCCTGGGCTTAATTCGCCGTGGCCCCGACAGTCGCCCCTGGTCGTAACTCCCGCCGACGAGCAGAGGCACGGCTCGGCTGAGGCGCGCTCGCCATCTCCTGCGACGCTTCTCTCTGGAGCCGCTCCTAGACGAGGTGCTCGTGCCGGGTCAAAATGACCAACGGACACATTTAATTATCGTTCTAACGCTCTTTTAATTATCACGCTAAAGGGTTTCGCGCGATTTGTTGCGCATGACTTGGTCTGAGTCAAAACTTCATGCAAGAGAGGTTTTTTTTAGAATTATTAGTAGTTATGTGTGACACGATTAAGGTTTCTTTTATTTCAAATGGTTGAATAACATATGGGTGCAACATAAAGGTTGCTATATCTAAGAGAAACTAAAACCACTTTTCGTAATGAGTTTAATCTTGAATCTTGGATCAATTTGATCTATTATACTAGATTCTCATTGTATTTGGTTATGATTGTAGGTTGTGCTTTTGTGAAATTACTTGAATTATTTCTCCTCTCTTGTCTTTATTCTGTAATGTAATTTATCTTGAAAATGTAGGTCAATTTTGTTGCTCTATATACACGCCCATTACAATAGTATATTTCTGAATGTCTATTATCAAGAAACAAATGCGAAATTTGTACTTGACCTCATATGCAATTGTGCACAATGTGCATTCCAGAATTTTCTCATCTTCTTTATGGAGTGGTCCGTGCATTGTCTATCCTGTATTTGGCAACGGGCTCTGTCAGAATCCTTTCTTTTAAAAGTAAAAAATTCTTTTAAGATCCACGAGAACAATGCAATTACGATCCAAGATTCGTTCATGGGCAGAGTATTAACGTATTCTCCACCATACATTGAATATACATTCTTCAGGACTCTCCCTCAATTTTTCATCTCTCATTAATAAGAATAATTGTCTAGCTTGTGAGGTTTTATATTTCTCTGAAGTTGTAAAACTGGTATAACCGCTTTTTTGTAGTGAATATACATTTTTATCCATAGTGTTGTAAAATAGATTCATGCATTGCACAATACCGAATAGCAGTACTACTATGTGAGTGCTATTTGCCGTTACTAGTTCACTAGCGACGTGAAGCAATGCAATGACTGGATAGACATTTGTCAGAAGAAAGTGATGAACGACAAATCTTGGGAACTTAGACGCAGCTGATATGACAACATGTAGAATCTACTCTTGGCAGAACTATTGTTATAGAGATCGACCGGATGTCAAAATTGTAAGAAGTAAAAAGTCAATATTGGACGAGAAGGAAGGATGAAACGACGTCATTAGTGTTTGCTTTGATCGTTTGTAAACGAAAGTTGTAGTACTGAACTCATTGTGGAAGTACTGTTGCGAAATTTATGTTGTAAAAACATAAATAATGATAATAATATTATAAATGTACATATATGTGAAGACATTTGGACAATAACAGTGCTATGCCACATTTCTGATGAAATTGAGATATGAGTGTTTTTGGAAGGTCACATTGATGTATGTTGGGTTGTTGGGTTTGTTTAAAGATTCGCCTCAAGTGACGGTGAAATTCATAAATGAATGTTCTTTATATATGTTCCTATATGTAGAATGCAATATCTAAATCTTTAATTTCCATTTTCTAAAAACTGTCAGTCTGTCTGTCTGTCTCTGTCTTCTGTCTCTCTCTCTCTTTAGATATATATATATATATATATATATATATATATATATATATATATATATATCACAACACTATTTCATAACTTTCTGAATGTGCGAGTACTTGCAAGAATGGCCGACGCAAGAATTTCCCTGTTGCTTGATGTCCTCCCCGGTTGATAACGGCTCGATCCCGCGCGTCCCCTTTCGGCTGAACCTCCTGCGCGTCGGCCCTCCCCACGCCCTCCCGCGGGCGCGCGTAGATTATGCGGGCGGCGCTTTTTAGTGGTGGGCGGGCAATAGTCGTCTTAGGCGCCCGCAGAGGCCCCCCAATTTAGAAGGCAGTAGCTCAGCCCGCGTTCATCTCGGCGCCGGCGCCGGCTCCCGCCGCGGTGCAATTACTCCCCTCTACGCACTCATCTCTGCTCGCTCGCCCCCCTGCCAGCCACCCCACCAGCCCTTCCTCCTACCTGCGGTGCCCGTTGGCCACCGGATCCCTTGCGTCTCGGTTCTCGCTCGGTTGGCGCGCTTCTGTACTGCGATTTTCGCAACTCTGCCCCTGACAGAAAACAGCTGTTTCGCTGCCATCCAATCGGGGAGCTTAAGTGTCGTTACAGTGACGTCACTACGATGACGTTTAAGCTCTCGATTGGATGAAACAGTCAACAGCTGATTCCTGTCAGGGGCAGAGTTGCGAAAATCACAGTATACGCTCTGGATTGACCGTTCGGTTACCTCACGTATGTCTCAGCCCCTCCTAACTTCCCCATCCGACTCCTCCGTCTCCATTCAAAGCCTCAACTCCTTTTTGAATTTGCCATTAACTCTCCCCAATTTCTCTCCCAACTCTTCCACCAGTTCTCCCGCCCGCGGACAGTTCAGAGCTCCGCCCGCCCTTCCGCCTACCTGCGTTGGCCACCGGATCCCTTGCGCCTCGCTTATCGCTCGGTTGGTGCGCTTCTATACAGGAGGGGTATGATAGTTTTGACGGAAGAGGTCAGGGAAGAGGTGGCACTGGAGGAAGAGTTGGGAGAAGAATTGGGGAGAGTTAATGACTGACTTGATGGAAGAGTTGAGGCTTTGAAGGGAGACGGGGTGGAGTGGAAGGGAGAGGAGTCGATGGGGAAGTTAGGGGGAGCTGAGAGAAACCTGAGGTAACCGGACGGTCACTGCGACAGAGCGTACACTGCGATTTTCGCAACTCTGCCTCGTGACAGGAATCTGCTGTTTCGCTGCCATCCAATCAGGAGTTTAAATGTTGGTACAGTGACGTCACTATGGTGACGTTTAAAGCTCCCGATTGGATTGAAACCGTCAATAGTTGATTCCTGTCAGGGCAGAGTTGCGAATATATCAGCACACGCTCTGCAGTGACCGTGCCGTTACCTCAGGTTTATTCCAGCTCCCCCTTACTCTTCCTCTTCCTTCAACTCCATCCAGTCTCCCCTTCAACGCCTCAAATCGTTTGTCACTTTCAGCCATTAATTCTCTGCAATTTTTCTCACAACTGTTCTTCCAGCTCTTCTACCACCTCTACCTCCACTTCTTCCGTCAAAACTATCACACCTCTCTCGCTATCGTTTTACTAATTAACTCAACTTACACGTGTCCACTTGCTTCTCACTTTAGCTTTGTGCTACCACAGATTTATCCCCTTTCTCCTGAGTTAAACTCACAAGTCCTTGTTCTCCACACAACCGCATTTCTTTCAATTAACCATGAACATTCATCTATTCCAAATTAGAGTTTCTCAAATCATTTCTCCTTATGTTAACTGCTCAACCTACAATACTCATCATTTAAACCAGCACATTATGTTTTTCAGAACTCTATCTATTTAAAAATACGTCTCAGTTGTGTGTTTTTACAAATGCTTTCAGCTTTCTCTTATCCTCTACTTCTCTACTTTCAGTTTTCCGCCCAGTGGGAACAGTTTATATTTGCATGATACCTCCTCTTTTATCACCAGTTAGCTTCTCATCTACACCGTTTGGTGGATTTACTCCAGAGATAACGTCCAATTTTGCGTGCGCCTCGTCTCCTTTATCACCATCTTCATAATTTGATTTGATTTAATTCAACAAAAATCAATGAAACTGTATGTGGAGAACGACAGAGAAATAAATTCGCCCGTTTTTTTGAGTTCAAGAATCCCTACCTCACTCTCTTACGACATTCTCTGTTATTGAATGTTAAATAAAAGTGCCAACAAAGCGAGGTTAGGAACATATTTTGAAAACTATAAATTTTGCTTTGTAGTAATACTCGAGTAATTGTTATTTGTATCCAAAAACGTAAATAAACTACAGATTTGATTTTATTATTTTACTAACAAGTTGCGTTTCACACCCGCCCGCCCCCGCCCGCCCCCGCCCGCCCCCGCCCGCCCCCGCCCGCCCCCGCCCGCCCCCGCCCGCCCCCGCCCGCCCCCGCCCGCCCCCGCCCGCCCCCGCCCGCCCCCGCCCGCCCCCGCCCGCCCCCGCCCGCCCCCGCCCGCCCCCGCCCGCCCCCCGCCCGCCCCGCCCGCCCCCGCCCGCCCCCGCCCGCCCCCGCCCGCCCCCGCCCGCCCCCGCCCGCCCCCCGCCCGATCCCGCCCGCCCCTCGCCCGCCCTCGCCCGCCCTCTCCCGCCCCGCCCGCCCTCTCCCGCCCCGCCCCGCCCGCCCTCTCCCGCCCCGCCCCGCCCGCCCTCTCCCGCCCCGCCCACTCCTCGCCCGCCCCCGTCCGTCCTTGCCCGCCCTCTCCTACCCCGCCCCGCCCGCTCTCCGCCCGCCCCCGACCGCCCACGCCCACCCTCGTCCGCCCCCGCCCGCCCCCAGCCGCCCCGACTCCGCGCGCCTCTCCCACCCTCAGCCTTCCCCGCCGTCCCCAAGGGCCGCCCCCGCCAATTACTCGCGCACCTCGCCCTCCGCGGCGGGCGCGTAATTCTTACGGCGCTTTCATTTGGGCGCTAGATTGCGCTGCCTGCGGCGCGTCCTAGGCGCATCCCCTCCCGCGCACCAAGTGGCGGCGGCGGCGGCGGCAACTGCAATTCGCACGCGCGCGGGGAGGGGAGAACGAGAGAGAGAGCGAGAGTGATTAAATGCTCTGCGTTGTGTCGCCGAAGCACGTCCTCATTACTGTCATAATGCCCCCGAGACGCAGTGAAATTGCGATTTACGAGGCGAAAGCCGGCGAACGCGGGGCTCGCCGTTGGGCGCGCGTTCCTTTGCTCCGAGGCGGCCGGCGACGTCCGAGAGGAGAGTAAATTTAAACGATTCGGTCATCCGCTATAAATCACGGAGCAGGCGCTAAGCAAGCTCATAACGCAACGCGGGCGGGTGGGCGGCGTGGTCGGTTGTCGAGAAGCGCGCGCAGCTCGGCAACCTGTCCGCGAAGTTGGTCGCCGCCCGCGGCCGCCGCGCGAAGTGTCGCTCCGCGCGGGAATTAACCAGTCGCCGGTGGCGCTTCGCGTCTTTTGCGGCGCGGGCGGCGGCAGGTGCGGGAAGGACGGCGCGAGGGTGGACGCAGGGCCTTGCAACTCTCCGTCAAAACCGGAGGCAAAGCTTGAGGGTGCTTGCTTAGGAGGGGCTAGTGGCCGCCGGGCACAGTTGCAGGTTAGGATCCCCCTTCCGGCAACTTCCGCACATGAAAATTGACTAGTTTGTGAGAAATACTAAAAGTGTCTTCTAAATATTCTACTATTCATAATATAGACATACAAGAAACGGTGAAGAAAGCGCGAACATCGACGCTATCTTTTGTAACATTACGCGCCTGCTTGCGTCTGCGAACCCACGCAGCAGCAAGGTTATCGTTGTCAGCCAGTATCGCAGCAGCCAGGGTCTTGATCAAAGTATATATTACAGGCTTAATGTGGAAATAGAAAAATAAGGAAAAGGTGGGTACAGCATGCGAGAGGTCGCGCACGTGTACGCTAGTAATAATACAGTAGCACAAGTTTGAATCTCCCTTTGGGAGGAGCTTGTTTTCGCGGGCTCTCCCCAGCTGCTGTAGTGGCAGTTTTCTTGGCCTACTCGCGCGCACGCGATTAGTCGCCCTTCCCCAGCAAGGAGGAGCTAATAGTCATAAATATCACTGAATACCTTCCCTCTGTCTTTCGTCATTGTCGTCCTCAGAGGAACTGCCCCGTAAAGTAACAATAAAGTTTGTCCACTTTTGCGTCAGTCGTCATGTCTGTTTTCATACACTGTATTTCGATTCGATTTTCTTCACGTGTTCACAACACATCTTCCATTGACACGGGCAATGTTGGGCATACATTTTCTTAACTTGTAGATGGGTACCGTTGCGTTATTTAGCAACATGGGTACTTAATGTAAACCCCAAACTAATTCTATTAGATTGACATCGGGATGGTGAGAAACGAATCTTGATGTTGAGGTCACATTACCTCCGAACCGTTGCCTTAGAAACACGTAATCACAAGCAATCACACGTCTGTGAACTCACTTGATAACGGCCTACGCTAAGACGCCGACGCTACAAAGCGCTCGAAGACGAAAGAGATGGGACTGAGGAACAGGGGCGATGCTTCTTATACATATGTTTCTTTTACTGAAACTTAACCCGGGGAGTGCTTGCAATAGATCTGTCAGATTTATCTGACATGGAATTTTATGTTCCTTAATTATTGCGATTCTTTAGTTGTCTGATATTTCATGTAATCCTTCGCTGTACTTTTCCTGGCCTTTTATTTTTATCCTTTCGCTGAACCATTTCCCGTGAGCATGTTGAAATTTGATCGCTACGTTGTGCGATATCTGTCTTGTTGGGTGCAAATGACGTCAATGCATTGTGAGCTTCCTTGCCTAAGCTGTACATATGATGGTATCATTTTCAACCGTGTCTATGACAAGTGACTATTCAGAAAACTGTATCATCGCCTTATCGACTTTCAACAATTTCCTACCAAAGAGAATGAAAATGTGCAGGAGACATCTGTAGTGCATAAAAAGAAAATGGGGCCCTTCAAAATTGAAAAAAAGACAAAGATATTCCTAAATATTTTTGGGAACAACTGAGGATTTTTATACTTCAAAAAGTCCCCAAAAAGGCGGTGGGTTGTATGGTCATAGTAGCAACCAATCAACAAATAGTGATACGGCATAGTATCAACCAATAGTTGTCTACACATCGGAAGTAGTATAATTATATACAATGGAAATCTTTGGCGAATTTTTCTGTGACGCTCGCATTCTTATTTGCCTGAAGGTGATGTAAAGCTAAACTTAATCAACAGTTCAGTTGTAAAGGTACTTTGAATTTGATAATTATAATACGAGAAAGAATGGTGAAAAGAGTAATAACAATTGAATCGCTCGCAAGAAAAAACAAATATTGAGAATAGATCAGCAAGTTTGCAACAGTGCGAAGGTTTACATTGCTGCCTTCACGCCCGTGCGTAAAATGCATCGAGGGCGGGTGTCAGCCATCACTCGGGCTTCCACCTCTCGCGCGCCCCGCACCCTCCGCCCCCCCCGCCCGCCCCGAGCGCCCGGCGCGCGCTCGCCCACCGCTAATGAAGGCCGTGCGGGGGCGGGCGGCGAAAGCCTCGCCCCAAGCGCCGGGTCTGGGATGCTCGCCGCCCCCGCCATCCGTCACCTGCCGCCCGCCGCCCGCCGCCTCCGCCCCGTCGCCTCCGCCCCGCCGCCTCCGCCCCGCCGCCTCCGCCCCGCCGCTCCGCCCCGCCGCCTCCGCCCCGCGCCTCCGCCCCGCCGCCTCCGCCCCGCCGCCTCCGCCCCGCCGCCTCCGCCCCACCGCTGTCGCCTCACCGCCTCCGGCGCCACCCCGCCTCCGCACCGCCGCTGCCCCCGCCGCCTCGCCCCCGCCGCCACGCCCCCGCTTCCACCTCCCGACACCGCCCCCACTTCCGCTACAACCTTCACGGCCCCAGCCGCCGACCCCGTTCTCAATACCGACCCCGTCCCCGCCACTACCCCGTCGCAACCCCCCACCGCCCCGCCACCCCAACGGCACCGCCACTGCCACGCCATTTCACCTTCCACCCCTCCCCACCACCACCGCCCCATCCGCCCCCGCCCCCGCCTTCACCCTCCGTCCCCACCATCCCCGCCCCGCCACACCCATCGCCTCCGCCCGCCGTCCACCGCCACGGCCCGCCCCACCATCGCCAACACGCCGCCTCCACTGCCACCGCCCCCGCCGTCCCCACTACAATCACCGCCAACTCCCCCGCGGGCCCCGCCATCGCCACCGCCGTCGCCGCCACCGCCACCACTTCCGCCACCGCTGCCGCCACTTCCGCCGCCGCCAACTCCACTGCCGCCACCCCGCCGTTTGTCGGATTTGTCGCGCGCGTTATCTTAATTGGCGGCGCAGATTAGAAGGCGCCGCCGCGCCGCGTCGCGCGCTTGATGCGCTCGTAAACTCGCGCCTGGCGCTTCTTTCCGTTCAGCCCTTCGCTCGTTTGTGCCAGCTTTTGTCAGCCACGAATTAAGCCTGGAGGAGGGGAAATACTGATTTGTTGGTTTTAGTGTCATAATAGCAGATTATGCATCAAGGGAGAGGTAGCAGGAGGGAACTCACTGGTGTAATTGTCCCAATTATTCCCAGAGAAATATAATTTCTCTCTCGAGGTGTATATGTTATATTTTTCACGACTACAAGGGTTTGAGAAAATATATTTAAAATATTAAATTATAGAATTTAATATTTGTGACAAAATGAATTGTAATTGTTGCCAATGAAACTTTCAAAAAACAACTTCGCGTTTAATGAAGGCTGTGTGTGAACCTTAATGCATATCTGATGCTGCTAATTTGCGATTTACATGCACATTAGATTTTCTTACATTACTTTATAAACAAAAATATTGAAAAATATTACGATGGTAAATCTGACAATTGCCTATCAACTCATTCAAAATGTGATGCGTTTCTTAAACGTTTCATTTAGGCAACAGATCTCTGCCTAGTTATTAAATAAAAAAGGAGCTTTAATAACTGTTAGAACAGAAAAATTACAGTTCTATCTTTTTAATGCAGGTGTAACTAAAATATACATTTCTTTATTAAATCCACTCAAGCACTTTCGCAGGAACATATATATCTTTCCAATTAATGATACTTAATAAGACCAAGTAATGGTACTTGGTAAATCTAATGTCTAATGTAATTTAAAATCTCTCTTAGTGACCAAGGCCACTATCGGCATCTAGAATTCATCTTCTCCGCTTTCTGTTAAGACAGGAATGCGCTAGAGAGATATAATTTCACTAAAAAATTCAAAAAGATTGTCTCGCTGGGCATCGTCTGCTGCATCACAATGACGTCAAAACGATATGTTTTGCGTGAAGCTCACAACCTAAGGACTACAGTGCCGTACATATACACTGAACGTGTTGTTCTTTATCAGCGAGAAATTGCTGTTGGAAGGAAGGTTATGTCCTCTAAAAATATCAAAGTTTTAGAACCAATTAACAAATTATTTGCAATCCAAATACAGCAGCAATGCATTTTTAACTAAATCAACATGTTGGATGAAAAATTCTTCCCGGCGCGAAGCGCCTATCCGTCCGTGCTTCCAACTCGCACGGGACCACTGTGCACTGACTCCGCGCTCACCATGCGCGACCCGTAGACCTAGCTGTGCACTTGAAGCTGGCAGAGCGGAACTGGACTCCTGACTGCGAAATCTGGACTGAGACGGCACTGCCTCCCATGGTGCTGACTGGCTCCCTTTAAAGGGCCGATGCTAGGGAGTGAGACTCGCTCTCAGAACTCGCGCCTGCTAGGGCCGTGTCCACGACTTGCCGCTGCCGCCGCCGATCCCCGACAGAGCGCGCTGTCTTGCCGCTCGCGCGCCAATTATAAAAAGTTCATGCGCGACCTGACAAGAACAAGCGAGACGTGACAGACGGGAGGTGGGAAGTAAAAAGGACGCCGCGAGATTGGATGGCCGATCGATGGCCTTGGACTAGGTGCACGCTTCCCTCTCCCCGCAGTCCCCCTCACGGCGATGAAGGTTTCCGTGATTTTGGTGGGCACTTGTAGACGACCACCCGGACCCTGAGTTTTCCGACGGCACTCACGTCATTAGCTTCAAAGTAGAGGCAGGGAGGAGGCGATGCTAAGCTCCTAGTTACTGAGCCTTTCCCGGTAACCCTCCAGTTGGGTCCCTGGCGCGTCGACCTTTGGGCAGGATCGAGTGAAGAAAATTCTTCGGAAAGCTGTGGAATCCACACAGCGAAGTCCGGTGGGAACTTGATACCACCCATCATATTGCCCAGGTTCTGGCGATACTTATGTGAATAGCCTAAAGAGGTAGAACCATGAGAGACAGGAAGGGAGCTCCGAGTCGCTCGAACCTTGGTTGGAGTGGCCTCAGTTAGGCTCTCGGCTTCGACGTGGCAGAAGCCCGATACTCTGGGCAAAGACGAGGGAATTGTTCCCGGTGGAGATGAGTGTCGCATTGTTTTGACTCCGGTACTAGCCCGGATAGCTAGTAGCTCTGAGCTGGCAGGGCGGCCTTAGACCCAGGCATTCAATGGGGTGGGTTGCCGTGATGGCAAACTGCGTTACGCCGGGATTCGGATACCAGCCTGTCGGCGTACTTTTGCGTCGTCTTTGGCGCTGCCTGAAATATATATACGTCTCTAGCATGGTTTCAAAACATAAATTCATTTCAAAAGTGAATAATTCTAAAAAACAGGACTTAATTGCTTATGATCGTGTAAATACAAATTGTCGTTAGTTTTCATCTAATAAAAACATTTGCATTCTTTAATTTTAGTTTGTTCTCTTAATTTGCATCTTTGTATTTTGCATGTGTTCATGTGAGACTTTGTTCAAGCAGACGCGTATACAAATAATACACCGTGTATATCCTTGATTCCATCTTCATATCACCTTCCCGCCACCGTGCTTTCTGTGATTGTGCGCGGGCGCCGTGCCGCTGTGGGCTGCCGTGTGCGACGCGCTGTCAACCTGAGACGTCGCGTGCGCCTGCGCCGGCGGCTACGTCTTCCTTGGGCCTCCGGCGCCGCCCTCCCTTCGCAATTACTCGCTCGCTCGCCCTGTTTCAAGCGCGCTCGCTGTCCCCTCCCGCTGCCCACCCCGCTGCCCGCCCCGCTGCCCGCCCCGCTGCCCCGCCCCCGCTAACCCGCCCCGCTGCCCGCCCCGCTACCCGCCCGCTACCCGCCCCGCGCCCCGCCCCGCGCCCCGCACCGCGCCCTGCCCCGCGCCCGCCCCGCGCCCCGCCCCGCCCCCCCGCCCCCCGCCCCGCCCCGCGCCCCCGCCCTGCGCCTCGCCCTGCGCCCCGCCCCGCGCCCCGCCCCGCGCCCCGCCCCGCGCCCCCGCCCCGCGCCCCGCCCCCGCCCCGCTCCCCGCCCCGCTCCCTGCCCGCGCCCCGCCCCGCTCCCCGCCCCTCTCCCCGCCCGCCGCCCCGCCCCGCCCCGCTCCCCGCCCCGCTCTCGGCCCCGCTCCCCGCCCCGCTCTCGGCCCCCGCTCCCCGCCTCACACCTCATTCCCTGTCCCGATTCTCGCTTCACCCCCTCACTTCTTGCCTATCTCCCTCCCCGGCGCCGTCACCCTCTTCGTCCCGTTACCCATCCCACTATCTATCCCGAACGCCCCCTCCCCGTGTTTTTGAGTGCCTCCACCACTATTGCCCTCCTTTACTACTATTCCCCGTGTCCATCACTACTCCCGACATCCACCTCTATTCCCGGCCTCCACCACTACTCTCGGCCTTCATCACTATTCCTGACATCCACCTCTGCTCTTGGCCTCCAACCATTACACACCACCTCCAACCCTACTCCCCCGCACCCGCCACTACTCCCGGTCTCTTTCACTGCACCCCGCCTCCACCACTACCCCCCACCACCAACCCGTCTACCCGGCTCGAACGCAAATTCCGTGACTTCCCCTTCCCCTCGCTTCCACGTCACTCCGCCTCCTCCCTCCTCCTCGTCGCCCCCTCCCCGTCCCTCCCGCTGCTCCTTCCGCGGCGCGCGGGACGAGATAATTTGGGAATCGTTACAAACCCAGCAGTTTCGTTTCCGGCGATACGACTTTTGTATACGCTCATTTGAGGCGAAACTTTCACCATATAACCCGCCTTACGGCTGGCGTAATGGATATTAGCGTCGGCAGACATTTCTTCCATACTTTATAAGTTGGCGGCGGGCGCTGCTTTACGGCGGAAGGCGCGGACGGGCAACGGCGGCGGCCGCCACGTCGTTGGCGGAGAGGCGAGGCGAAGCGAAGCGTCCGGCGCGGCGCGGAGGCGGCGAACGGCGGCGGCGGCGGCAGCTGCGGAGGCGGCGGCGGCGACCGCTCATCGGCGTCTCTCGCGGTGGCGGCGGCGGTGAACGGCGGCGGAGAACGGCGGCGGCGGAAGGGGCGGCGGGACCGGCGAACGGCGGTGGCGAACGGCGGCAGCGGGGGCGGGGGCGACGGCGTCTGCTGCGGCGAACAGTGGCGGAAGGGAAGGAGAGGAGGCGGGCGGGCGGCGGCGGCGGCGTGCGGCGGCGGCGGCGGCGGCGGCGGCGGCGGCGGGGGCGGGCGGCGGCGGCGGCGGGGGGCGGCGGCGGCGGCGGCGGGGGGCGGCGGCGGGGGCGGCGACAGAGGCTGGCGGCAGGGGGCGGCGGAGGAGGCAGTGGTGGCGGTGGCTGTGGCGGCGGCAGTGGGGGGGCTGAGGGGGCGGCGGCGGCGGTGGCGGCGGCGGCAGTGGCGGGGGGCGGCGGCGGCGATGGTGGTGGGGATGTGGGCGGCGGGGGCGGCGGCGGCGACCGCTCAGCGGTGCCACTCGCTCAGCAGAACCCTTTTATTGCATGCATTTTTTTTTACTTTTACTTGCAATAATTATACTTCATTACTACAGCCCGAACGTTGAAACATTTATTTTTCTAAAATTGGCAGGCAAAAGGCATTATTGTAATGGTTTATTGACCTTGATGAAACAGACATGGTAATTTTATGACAACTTATTTATTGTGATAAATATCCTAATGTTTAAACCTGTTTGGGGACTTTTTCAAAATCTAGTGTTCAAAATTTGTTGACATCTTAGATAAAATTGTATCATTTTAATAAAAAATTGTCACTATGGTATAAAAAACTTATTTCCTAAAATTCTTCCGGACAACTGATCTTATGAATGAATTTGTAGTCCGTATGAATAGGTCATGCCCGCTTGTTTGGCTTTTTCGCACTTGAACAGAAAGCTCATTATTTGAACAATAATTATGATATTTATATAATCTACTTACAGCAAGCCCTGAGGATGGAGTAATAAAAGACTCCGAAACGCCGACCGACAGAAATTTCATTATTTGATCAATACCCGTGAACCAAGCAAATTAATAAATTACTTACACTTATTCCATAAGTAAATTACATCTCTCTGTGAAACTTTAATTATAACTGAGATTAGGGAACAGAAAAAATACATTTTTATCTATTTACTGCGTGTCAATTAATGTTCCTGTGTGTACATTTTCTCTAACAATCCAGGGGCTGGTTGACTTTTCGGTGCCGTAATACACTGGTGTATTGCGGGACTGCCGAACTTGTCTGGGCAACGTCAATTTCATTGATACAGCATTGCAGGCGGCATTGCTGAGCCAAAACTGGGGCTCATTGCATTGCTGGGGCTCATGCTCAGGGCATTGCTGAGCCAAAACATTACTTTTCCTCCATAATATAGAGTATACAGGATGTCCGGGGAGGAAACGTCGAAACGTCGAAACTTCGAAAATAAGCTCCTAAGACAATTCTAAGCATATTTTGTCTAGTGAACTACGTGGATATTCCGAATGGTTGACCCGCAATAAGCACTCAAAAGTTGTTTCGAAAAAATGATTTCTAGGCAAAACTTTGCATTAAGGAAGATAGAAACACTCCAGAAACATATAAGTTGTTTATTATTTACAAAATAAATGAATATATTTGTTCAGAAAGAAAAAATAAACGAGAAATAAAAAGCACCCAATTTACACAATTCGACTGCTTTTTTATTTCTCGCTTAACTTTTCTGTCTGAGCAAAAATATTCATTTCTTGTGTTAGTAATAAACAATTTACATGTTTTTGGAGTGATTCTATGCTTCCATAATGGAAATTTGTGCCTAGAAATAATTTTTTCAAACTAAATTTTGAGTGTTCATTGCGGCCCAACCATTCTATGCTTGTACAATGCACATTTTTGCCTAGAAAGCATATTTTGAAACTAACTTTTGAGTGCTTATTGCGGCTCATCCATTGGGAATATTCACATAGTTTATTAGACAAAATATGCTTAGAATAGTCTTAAGAGCTTATTTTCGAAGTTTCGACGTTTCCTCCCCGGACATTCTGTATGTTAAACTGTAGTAAAGGGAAGTATATATAATACTGTATACTGGAAGATCCAGTACATACTGTACAACGAGAGCAAAAATAAGTGTATCATCTGCAAACTGTGCTGTTTTTGCAGTTGGATGTTGGGGATGTCTGTTACATATAGACTGAGCTGTGTGAATGGGGGGATCCTGCTTTGATTAACCTGGGATTTGAGTGATTATTATTGATTGTTATTGTAAAGGTTCTGTTGGAAGTAGTTTTGGATTATTGAGGTGATATACTGTGGAATGCCAATTTTCTGCAGTTTGTATATTAGAGCCTGGTGCCATACTCTATCAAATTATTGTGATTTGTCGAGTGATACCAGTATTGAGTGATGCTTCTTCTGAAATGCTGTGTTGAGATGTTCTGTAGTTCTTAGAGTTGGTGTTGGGTGGACGTATATTCAGTAAATACAAATTGCTCTTTTGTGATTGCTTTTGTTAATTGTAGATGTTTTTTGAGTCGTTGAAGTACTATTTTTTTGAAGATTTTAGACAGAGATTGTAGAAGGATTATTAGGCGATAGCTATCGATGTTTGCTGCATTAGTTTCGTTTTGGTTTCGGAACGGGATAAATGATGTCATACTTCCAAGTGGATGGAGAATGATTGTTCTGAAGCATCAATTGTACAAATGATTGTGTATCCAATTGCGTGGGCTGGTTAAGTGTTTTAGTGTTGAATGATTAATATTACCGTCACCTGGCGCTTTTTTTATCGGGAGAGTTAATGATTTGTTTTATTTTTTAGGACTTGTGAAATGAATTTTGTGGTGAGTGTCATAGTTTGGGAGTTTTATTTATTGAGTTATTGTGTTGTATGCAGTTTTGTTTGGTTGAGGCGCAAGTCGACTCAGAGTGATTGGCTACTTCCTCGGCCTTGTAGGATGGGTTGAACTTAGATTTTAGTGAGTTGATAGGTGGAATAATTGATGTTTTCGGATTTGTTTTGTTAAGTTCCATATAGAGTTGTTTGAATTGTTAAAGGTAGTATCTTGATTTGGAATTTGCGATTTACATGATTCTTTATTGATTACTATTAACTGTATTACTATTCACTATGTTAATTTCTGTTTTTATTTGTGGATTTTTAGTTAGGTTACATAGTCTTCTGGCATTGGTATTTATGTCTTTTATGTTTGTAATTTTCTGCCAGTATTAAGGAATGTCAAATATTATTATGAGTGTTATGTGCATGTGCGAATTGTGTTTTTGTTACTGCTGGATGTATAATGATGTTTAGTAATATTACGGCGTTCTCAATTTCTATAGAATAATTTAGGATTTTTATTTTAGATATTAAATTGATTTTTATGTTTTTGAATTTAATCCCATTTAACTTAAGTGTATTTATTTTGGGGATTGGGAATCGCGGGGATGGGGTTTGTTATGCAAGTATGTTTACCGGAATGTGGTGTGACGTGCGGCCACCCGCTGCCACCAGCTGTGACGTGCGGCCCTCGGAGCTGACTGACTTCAGCGTATTCCTTAGGCAGCGCGTCACTTTGGAGTACTGTGGTTGACTTGGAGTATTTTATTGAGATGGGGAAAGGGAGGGCAGTTTTCTCAAGAAGAAGACATGTTCCAAATAATGCACCACTTATTACTGTTGCATGAAGAGAGAGAGTGAGAGAGAGAGGGAGGAACGATAAATCAGATAAGGAAATGAACAGGAAGTCGAGCTTAGATGTGGCGACCTCTTACCCCATCACTCCGTGGTCCAGGCGCGGCGAAGACGACAGCAGCGGCGACGGCGGCGGAGCTTTGCGAACGAGTAATCATGCGCAAGTCACATAAACCTCTGTCTCCCAATGTCACATGGTCCCGACTGCTTCCGTCTGCTCCGCATGGTACCGTCTGCCCCTCCTGGCTCCGCGGGGCCCGTATATATTGGTCCCCGCTTGCATGCGGCAGCACTTTTTAGAGGTTGTGCCCCCGAGATGTTATGCTTGCCGATGCAAGCCGCTAACCTTCGGTGTGGAGTAATGGTGGCACCCCACATGGCTCCCATGCCTTCCAGAAAAACATAGCCATTTGGCTGTGTTTTTCGATTGAAGGAAGCTGAGCCAGTTGGTGATGTCTCGACAAGGTGGGTACTTTTTTGGGGGGGGGGTAAAGGATAATACATACAAAAATATCTGGATACATTCACAAAAAACTGGAGATCTGAATGATGCATGGTATAGAGTATGAAATTCGGCGATGTTTGTTTTTTATTTACATGATGGTTGCGTTGGTGCTTGTTGCGTGTTTCTGATGATTCACTGATGATTCTCTGCGGTGGTTATCGTCCGGTCGAAGCAGGGATGGATGAGTTGTACTGGTGCGCTGCTGCTGATCCTGTCCGTGGGCGTCTGGCTGGTGGAGTGATGGGCTCCAATTGCTAGGAGACCGTTGTTTCCGGCTTCGACAGGGAGGGAGATAAGTTCATAATTTTGAGAAGGCGTGGGAAATGGTATATTTGGAAGTGGTGGATATTTTAGAGGTTTGCTAATTTTGGGAGCATGTGGATTCATTCTGTTAGTAATAATTAGGTGCATCAATAGTAAATAATAAAGTGCTGCAAAATTGATGATTTGTAGGAAACAATATAGCTTGGTTTCTCTAATGTATATTTTTAATTGTGAATTTAGTTCCTATGTTTTCTGTCGGAATATTCAATTACTTTTGTTGAAATCCAAAGAATATTACGCGGTTTTACGCAAATTACACGGTTATTTTGTGTTGATGGACAAGTTGAGTGACGAGTGGTGGTAGTTTGTTTTTAAATGCTTCGGTCATGTTTCCTTGACAGATGCAGAGGAGAAGAAGGCGGAAAATAGTGATGGTAGTTGTGTTGTTTCTTGTTGTTGTGATGGTGGTGGTGGTTTTCAAGGCGCAGGTTGTTTTCAAAAGGCGGAGGATAAGGTTTTTTTGGATTAAGAGATATGCCAATGCGTCATCCCGGAAGCTGTTTAATTTAGCGTAATCCCAAGGAAGGAGCGAGTGTGGCATGGAGTTTGCTAATGCTGATACGCGCAGAAGGTTGCATGTGCGTTTGAACTGAAGTGCTGAGGCGGCGCTCTGGATTGAGGTACGGGGGGAGGGGTGTTCTGGGATTAGAGGAGATTTGAATATGCTTTGAGCAGTGGGTGGCACTTGTGATTGTGGAATTACCGTGTTCTTTGTATTGATTGTTATTTTGATTAAAGAATGCGCAATTTTATTGTGTGTTTTCGCTACACATTATTCTTATTTCTATTATTATTATTATTATTTTATTTTTTTATTATTATTATTACTATTATTATTACGCTGATTATCGTCCTGTCTTGGCAAGGATAATCT
>JAHLJT010002406.1:181805710-181815905 GCA_031308135.1 Acheta domesticus
TCATACGACAACACTGACTCCCAGAGTCAGCTACTACCAAGTAGCCCGGAAAGCTAGTAGCTCTGAGCTGGCCGGGCGGCCCAGACCCAGGCGTATAAGAAGTAGGTTGCCTGAGGGTGTCCTTGTACACCCAGGGGGTGGCGGAGAGAGGCTAAAAAGCCCAGGAGCCCATCCCTGGGCTTCGCTCCCAAATAAAGTACAAGTGCTGAGGAGGACGATATACATACTAACGCCCACCAGTCACATTTTCCATGTTACGTTTTAACAAAAAGCCACCTTACGTTCCAAACCATGAGCGTGACGGACGGGTCCTCGGGGCGTTGTGTAAACGTGCGACAGTGAATGTTGCCTCTCTAAGTTTCTTGCGCGCAGCGTGAAGCCTGCCGGGTGTTATGCCATCGAGGCGCAGCGGAAAATGCGCTTGGCAACGGATTAAGACGGGTTTCTGCCCCAGAGTGTGGCGGCGAGTGGGCGGGGAGGGGGCTAGTGGTGCACAGCGAGCGGGGGATGATTGGTGGGGGAGGGGGGAAAGAGTGGGGAAGAAAGTGAGGGAGGAAATGAAGGGAGGAGGGCGGGGACGGGAAGGAGTAAAGGTGAGGGGGGAAAGGAGGGAGGAAAGGGAAGGGTGAAAGGGGAGGAAAGGGAGGGAAGGGGATGTCAGCGAAGGGAGGGGAGGAAAGGGAGTGGTGAAATGGAGGGGAGGAAATGGTGGTGTAGGAGGGGCGGGGGAGACGGGGAAGAGGGGAAAGCGAAATTTTGTACATTACCCATTTAAAATTGATAATTTTGTTTACAATAGTATATCTCTCATTCTGCTGCTATGCACCGTGTGCTTTCCAGAATATTTTTCATTTTACCCCTGCGTCTAAATTTTGCAATACTTTATTGACTGTTGTAGGCAAGCCATTGATAATAAGACTCTCAAATTTGGTATTTAACTTTTCATTACAAAAGTCTTTAATACATTAAGAAAACAAATTATCTGAAACCCATTGTCATAAACTTGAAAATTTGTAATGAAATGACCCTATTAGTATCCCTTCGTGAACCAACGTACTATCTAAGTGACGTAACAAAAAACAGATATCCTAGATATCGGACTTACAGACGAAAACAACTATTTTTTACTCAATCCCATATCACGAACTCTGACCACATTCCGGTAAACATACTTACATAAAACCCATCCCCGCGATTCCCATCCCCAAAATAAATACACGTAAGTTTAAATGGAATTAAATTCAAAAACATAAAAATCAATTTAATATCTAAAATAAAAATCCTAAATTATTCTATAGAAATGAGAACACCGTAATATTACTAAACATCATTATACATCCAGCAGTAACAAAAACACAATTCGCACATGCACATAACACTCATAATAATATTTGACATTCCTTAATACTGTGCAGAAATTACAAACATAAAAGACATAAATACCAATGCCAGAAGACTATGTACCTACTAAAAATCCACAAATAAAAAGCGAAATTAACATAGTGGATAGTAATACAGTTAATAGTAATCAATAAAGAATCATGTAAATCGCGAATTCCAAATCAAGATACTACCTTTAACAATTCAAAACAACTCTATATGGAACTTAACAAAACAAATCCGAAAAACATCAATTATTCCACCTATCAACTCACTAAAATCTAAGTTCAACCCATCCTACAAGGCCGAGGAAGTAGCCAATCACTCTGAGTCGACTTGCGCCTCAACCAAACAAACTGCATACAACCAATAACTCAATAAATAAACTCCCAAACTATGACACTCACCACAAAATTCATTTCACAAATCCTAAAAAATAAAACAAATCATAACTCTCCCGATAAAAAAAGCGCCAGGTGACGGTAATATTAATCATTCAACACTAAAACACTTAACCAGCCCACGCAATTGGATACACAATCATTTGTACAATTGATGCTTCAGAAACAAATCATTCTCCATCCACTTGGAAGTATGACATCATTTATCCCGTTCCGAAACCAAAACGAAACTAATGCAGCAAACATCGATAGCTATCGCCTAATAATCCTTCTACAATCTCTGTCTAAAATCTTCAAAAAAATAGTACTTCAACGACTCAAAAAACATCTACAATTAACAAAAGCAATCACAAAAGAGCAATTTGTATTTACTGAATATACGTCCACCCAACACCAACTCTAAGAACTACAGAACATCTCAACACAGCATTTCAGAAGAAGCATCACTCAATACTGGTATCACTCGACAAATCACAATAATTTGATAGAGTATGGCACCAGGCTCTAATATACAAACTGCAGAAAATTGGCATTCCACAGTATATCACCTCAATAATCCAAAACTACTTCCAACAGAACCTTTACAATAACAATCAATAATAATCACTCAAATCCCAGGTTAATCAAAGCAGGATCCCCCCATTCACACAGCTCAGTCTATATGTAACAGACATCCCCAAACATCCAACTGCAAAAACAGCACAGTTTGCAGATGATACACTTATTTTTGCTCTCGTTATACAGTATGTACTGGATCTTCCAGTATACAGAATTATATATACTTCCCTTTACTACAGTTTAACATACAGAATGTCCGGGGAGGAAACGTCGAACTTCGAAAATAAGCTCTTAAGACTATTCTAAGCATATTTTGTCTAATAAACTATGTGAATATTCCCAATGGATGAGCCGCAATAAGCACTCAAAGTTAGTTTCAAAATATGCTTTCTAGGCAAAAATGTGCATTGTACAAGCATAGAATGGTTGGGCCGCAATGAACACTCAAAATTTAGTTTGAAAACAATTATTTCTAGGCACAAAATTCCATTATGGAAGCATAGAATCACTCCAAAAACATGTAAATTGTTATTACTAACACAAGAAATGAATATTTTTGCTCAGACAGAAAAGTTAAGCGAGAAATAAAAAAGCAGTCGAATTGTGTAAATTGGGTGCTTTTTTATTTCTCGTTTATTTTTTCTTTCTGAACAAATATATTCATTTATTTTGTAAATAATAAACAACTTATATGTTTCTGGAGTGTTTCTATCTTCCTTAATGCAAAGTTTTGCCTAGAAATCATTTTTTCAAAACAACTTTTGAGTGCTTATTGCGGGTCAACCATTCGGAATATCCACGTAGTTCACTAGACAAAATATGCTTAGAATTGTCTTAGGAGCTTATTTTCGAAGTTTCGACGTTTCCTCCCCGGACATCCTGTATACTCTATATTATGGAGGAAAAGTAATGTTTTGGCTCAGCAATGCCCTGTGCATGAGCCCCAGCAATGCAATGAGCCCCAGTTTTGGTTCAGCAATGCCGCCTGCAATGCTGTATCAATGAAATTGACGTTGCCCAGACAAGTTCGGCAGTCCCGCAATACACCAGTGTATTACGGCACCGAAAAGTCAACCAGCCCCTGGATTGTTAGAGAAAATGTACACACAGGAACATTAATTGACACGCAGTAAATAGATAAAAATGTATTTTTCTGTTCCCTAATCTCAGTTATAATTAAAGTTTCACAGAGAGATGTAATTTACTTATGGAATAAGTGTAAGTAATTTATTTAATTTGCTTGGTTCACGGGTATTGATCAAATAATGAAATTTCTGTCGGTCGGCGTTTCGGAGTCTTTTATTACTCCATCCTCAGGGCTTGCTGTAAGTAGATTATATAAATATCATAATTATTGTTCAAATAATGAGCTTTCTGTTCAAGTGCGAAAAAGCCAAACAAGCGGGCATGACCCATTCATACGGACTACAAATTCATTCATAAGATCAGTTGTCCGGAAGAATTTTAGGAAATAAGTTTTTTATACCATAGTGACAATTTTTTATTAAAATGATACAATTTTATCTAAGATGTCAACAAATTTTGAACACTAGATTTTGAAAAAGTCCCCAAACAGGTTTAAACATTAGGATATTTATCACAATAAATAAGTTGTCATAAAATTACCATGTCTGTTTCATCAAGGTCAATAAACCATTACAATAAATGCCTTTTTGCCTGCCAATTTTAGAAAAATAAATGTTTCAACGTTCGGGCTGTAGTAATGAAGTATAATTATTGCAAGAAAAAGTAAAAAAAATGCATGCAATAAAGGGTTCTGCTGAGCGAGTGGCACCGCTGAGCGGTCGCCGCCGCCACCCCCGCCGCCCACGTCCCCACCACCTCCGCCGCCGCCGCCCCCTCCGCCCCCGCCACTGCCGCCACCACCCCCGTCGCGGACGCCACAACCACCACCACCGCCACAGCTGCCTCCTCCGCAGCCCCCGCCGCCGCCACGGCGCCTCCCCCCCCGCCGCCGCCCCCGCCGCCGCCCCGCCGCCGCCCCAGCCCCCGCCGCCGCCGCCGCCTCCCCTCCTTCCCTTCCGCCACTGTTCGCCGCAGCAGACGCCGTCGCCCCCGCCCCCGCCCCCGCCCCCGCCGTTCGCCGCCCCCGCTGCCGCCGTTCGCCACCGCCGTTCGCCGCCCCCGCCGCCCCTTCCGCCGCCGCCGTTCGCCGCCGCCGTTCACCGCCGCCGTTCACCGCCGCCGTTCACCGCCGCCGCCACCGCGAGAGACGCCGATGAGCGGTCGCCGCCGCCGCCTCCGCAGCTGCCGCCGCCGCCGCCGCCGCCGCCGCCGTTCGCCGCCCCCGCGCCGCGCCGGACGCTTCGCTTCGCCTCGCCTCTCCGCCAACGACGTGGCGGCCGCCGCCGTTGCCCGTCCGCGCCTTCCGCCGTAAAGCAGCGCCCGCCGCCAACTTATAAAGTATGGAAGAAATGTCTGCCGACGCTAATATCCATTACGCCAGCCCGTAAGGCGGGTTATATGGTGAAAGTTTCGCCTCAAATGAGCGTATACAAAAGTCGTATCGCCGGAAACGAAACTGCTGGGTTTGTAACGATTTCCCAAATTATCTCGTCCCGCGCGCCGCGGAAGGAGCAGCGGGAGGGACGGGGAGGGGGCGACGAGGAGGAGGGAGGAGGCGGAGTGACGTGGAAGCGAGGGGAAGGGGAAGTCACGGAATTTGCGTTCGAGCCGGGTAGACGGGTTGGTGGTGGGGGTAGTGGTGGAGGCGGGGTGCAGTGAAGGAGACCGGGAGTAGTGGCGGGTGCGGGGGAGTAGGGGTGGAGGTGGTGTGTAATGGTGGAGGCCAAGAGCAGAGGTGGATGTCAGGAATAGTGATGAAGGCCGAGTGTAGTGGTGGAGGCCGGGAATAGAGGTGGATGTCGGGAGTAGTGATGTACACGGGAAATAGTAGTAGAGGAGGGCAATAGTGGTGGAGGCACTCAAAAACACGGGGAGGGGGCGTTCGGGATAGATAGTGGGATGGGTAACGGGACGAAGAGGGTGACGGCGCCGGGGAGGGAGATAGGCGAGAAGTGAGCGGGTGAAGCGAGAATCTCGACAGGGAATGAGGTGTGAGGCGGGGAGCGGGGCGGGGAGCGGGGCGGGGAGCGGGGCGGGGAGCGGGGCGGGGAGCGGGGCGGGGAGCGGGGCGGGGAGCGGGGCGGGGAGCGGGGCGGGGAGCGGGGCGGGGAGCGGGGCGGGGAGCGGGGTGGGGAGCGGGGTGGGGCGCGGGGCGGGGCGCAGGGCGGGGAGCGGGGCGGGGCGCGGGGCGGGGAGCGGGGCGGGGAGCGGGGCGGGGAGCGGGGCGGGGAGCGGGGCGGGAAGCGGGGCGGGAAGCGGGGGCGGGCAGCGGGGCGGGCAGCGGTGTGGGCAGCGGGAGGGGACAGCGATGCGCGCTTGAAACAGGGCGAGCGAGTAATTGCGAAGGGAGGGCGGCGCCGGAGGCCCAAGGAAAGACGTCGCCGCCGGCGCAGGCGCACGCGACGTCTCAGGTTGACAGCGCGTCGCACACGGCAGCCACAGCGGCACGGCGCCCGCGCACATCACAGAAGCCAGGTGGCGGGAAGGTGAATGAAGATGGAATCAAGGATACACGCAGTGTATTATTTGTACGAGCGTCTGCTTGACAAAGTCTCACATGAACACATGCAAAATACAAGGATGCAATTAAGAGAACAAAATAAAATTAAAGAACGCAGATGTTTTTATTAGATGAAAAATAACAACAATTTGTGTTTACCCTATCATAATCAATTAAGTCCTGTTTTTAGAATTATTCAGTTTTGAAATGAATTATATTGTGAAACCATTGCTAGAGACGTATATAATATTTCAGGCAGCGCCGAAGACGACGCAAAAGTACGCCGACAGGCTGGTATCCGAATCCCGGCGTAACGCAGTTTGCCATCACGGCAACCACCCCATTGAATGCCTGGGTCTAAGGCCGCCCTGCCAGCTCAGAGCTACTAGCTATCCGGGCTAGTCCCGGAGTCAAAACAATGCGACACTCATCTCCGCCGGGATTCCCTCGTCTTTGCCCAGAGTATCGGGCCTCTGCCACGTCGAAGCCGAGAGCCTAACTGAGGGCCACTCCAACTAAGGTTCGAGCGACTCGGAGCTCCCTTCCTGTCTCCTCATGGTTCTACCTCTTTAGGCTATTCACATAAGTATCGCCAGAACCAGGGCAATATGATAGGTGGTATCGCGTTCCCACCGGACTTCGCTGTGTGGATTCACAGCTTTCTGAAGAATTTTCTTCACTCGATCCTGCCCAAAGGTCGACGCGCCAGGGGCCCAACTGTTGGGTTACCAGGCAAGGTCCAATAACTAGGAGCTTAGCATCGCCTCCTCCCTGCCTCTACTTTGAAGCTAATGACGTGAGTGCCGTCGGAAAACTCAGGGTCCGGGTGGTCGTCTACAAGTGCCCACCAAAAATCACGGAAACCTTCATCGCCGTGAGGGGGACTGCGGGGAGAGGCAGGCGTGCACCTGGTCCAAGGCCATCGATCGGCCATTCCACTCTCGCGGCATCCTTTTTACTTCCCACCTCCCGTCTGTCACGTCGCGCTTGTCTCGTCAGGTCGCGCATGACTTTATAATTGGCGCGCGAGCGGCAAGACAGCGCGCTCTGTCGGGGATCGGCGGCGGCAGCGGCAAGTCGTGGACACGGCCTAGCAGGCGCGAGTTCTGAGAGCGAGTCTTACTTCCTAGCATCGGCCCTTTAAACGGAGCCAGTCAGCACCATGGAGGCAGTGCCGTCTCAGTCCAGATTTCGCAGTCAGGAGTCCAGTTCCGCCCTGCCAGCTTCAAGTGCACAGCTAGGTCTACGGGTCGCGCATGGTGAGCGCGGAGTCAGTTGCACAGTGGTCCCTTGCGAGTTGGAAGCACGGACGGATAGGCGCTTTGCGCCGGGAAGATTTCATCCAACATGTTTGATTCAGTTAAAAATGCATTGCTGTTGTATTTGGATTGCAAATAAACAATTTGTTAATTGGTTCTAAAACTTTGATATTTTTAGAGGACATAACCTTCCTTCCAACAGCAATTTCTCACTGATAAAGAACAATACGTTCAGTGTATACGTACGGCACTGTAGTCCTTAGGTTGTGAGCTTCACACAAACATGTGTTGACGTCATTGTGATGCAGCAGACGATGCCCAGCGAAACAGTCTTTTTGAATTTTTTAGTGAAATTAATATCTCTCTAGCGCATTCCTGTCTTAACAGAAAGCGGAGATGATGAATTCCAGATGCCGCTAGTGGCCTTGGTCACTAAGAGAGATTTTTAAATTAGATTAGATTTTAGATTTATTATTAATTCTGCAAATAAGTACCATACTTGGTCATTATTAAGTATCATTAATTGGAAAGATATATACGCTCCTGCAAAAGTGGTTGAGTGGATTTAATAAAGAAATGTATATTTAGTTACACCTGCATTAAAAAGATAGAACTGCAATTTTTCTCTGTTCTAACAGTTATTAAAGCTCCTTTTTTATTTAATACTAAGCAGAGATCTGGTTGCCTAAATGAAACGGTTTTAGGAAACGCATCACATTTGGATGAGGTGATAGGCAATTGTCAGATTTACCATCGTAATATTTTTCAATATTTTTGTTTATAAAGTAATGTAAGAAAATCTAATGTGCATGTAAATCGCAAATTAGCAGCATCAGATATGCATTAAGGTTCACACACAGCCTTCATTAAACGCGAAGTTGTTTTTTGAAAGTTTCATTGGCAATAATTACAATTCATTGTCACAAATATTAAATTCTATAATTTAATATTTAAATATATTTTCTCAACCATTGTAGTCGTGAAAAATATAAACATATACACCTCGAGAGAGAAATTACATTTCTCTGGGAATAATTGGGACAATTACACCAGTGCGTTCCCTCCTGCTACCTCTCCCCTTGATGCATAAGCTGCTATTATGACACTAAACCAACAAATCAGTACTTCCCCTCCTCCAGGCTTAATTCGTGGCTGACAAAAGCTGGCACAAACGAGCGAAGGGCTGAACGGAAAGAAGCGCCAGGCGCGAGTTTACGAGCGCATCAAGCGCGCGACGCGACGCGGCGGCGCCTTCTAATCTGCGCTGCCAATTAAGATAACGCGCGCGACAAATCCGACAAACGGTGGGGCGGCGGCAGTGGAGGTGGCGGCCGTGCGGCGACGGCGGTGGCGGCGACGGCGGCGGTTGCGATGGCCGGGCCCGCGGGGGTGTTGGCGGTGATTGTAGTGGGGAAGGCGGGGCGGTGGCAGTGGAGGCGGCGGTGGCGGTGGTGCGGGCCGTGTGGTGACGGGGGGGTGAGGGCGGAGGCGATGGGTGTGGCAGGGGCGGTGGGGATGGTGGGGACGGAGGGTGAAGGCGGGGGCGGGGGCGGATGGGGCGGTGGTGGTGGGGAGGGTGGAAGGTGACATGGCGGTGGCAGTGGCGGTGCGGTTGGGGTGGCGGGTGGTGGGGGTTGCGACGGGTTAGTGGCGGGGACGGGGCGGTATTGAGAACGGGGTCGGCGGCTGGGGCCGTGAAGACGGTAGCGGAAGTGGGGGCGGTGTCTGGAGGTGAAGCGGGGGCGGAGGCGGCGGCGAGGCGGCGGCGGCAGCGGCGGGGCGGAGGCGGGTGGCGACGGAGGCGGCGAGGCGACAGCGGCGGGGCGGAGGCTGCGGGGCGGAGGCGGCGGGGCGGAGGCGGCGGGGCGGAGGCGGCGGGGCGGAGGCGGCGGGCGGAGGCGACGGGGCGAAGGCGGCGGGGCGGAGGCGGCGGGGCGGCGGTGGACGGGATGGCGGGGGGCGGCGAGCATCCCAGACCCACGCTTGGGGCGAGGCTTTCGCCGCCCGCCCCCGCACGGCCTTCATTAGCGGTGGGCGAGCGCGCGCCGGGCGGCTCGTGGCGGGCGGGGGCGGCCGGCGATCCACGCGGAGGGGGGGGAGCGCGAGAGGTGGAGGCCGAGTGATGGCTGACACCCGCCCTCCATGCATTTACGCACGGGCGTGAAGGCGGCAATGTAAACCTTCGCACTGTTGCAAACTTGCTGATCTATTCTTCACATATTTGTTTTTTCTTGCGAGCGATTCAATTGTTATTTACTCTTTTCTACCATTCTTTCTACGAATTATAATTATTCAAATTCAAAGTACCTTTACAACTGAACCTGTTGATTAAGTTTAGCTTACAATCACCTTCAGGCAAATAAAATGCGAGCCGTCACAGAAAACTTCGCCAAAGATTTCCCTTGTATATAATCATACTACTTCCGATGTGTAGGACAACTATTGGTTGACACTATGCCCGTATCAACTATTGGTTGATTGGTTGCTACTATGACCATACCACCGCCTTTTTGGGGACTTTTTGAAGTATAAAATCCTCAGTTGTTCCCAAAAATATTTAGGAATATCTTTGTCTTTTTTCAATTTGGAAGGTCCCCATTTTCTTTATGCCACTACAGATGTCTCCTGCACATTTTCATTCTCTTTGGTAGGAAATGTGAAAGTCGATAAGGCGAATGATTACAGTTTCTGAATAGTCACTTGTCATAGACACGGTTGAAAATGATACCATCATATGTACCGCTTAGGCAAGGAAGCTCACAATGCATTGACGTCATTGCACCCAACATGACAGATATCGCACAACGCAGCGATCAAATTTCAACATGCTCACGGGAAATGGTTCAGCGAAAGGATAAAATAAAAGGCAGGAAAAGTACAGCGAAGGATTACATGAAATATCAGACAACTAAAGAATCGCAATAATTAAGGAACATAAAATTGCCGTGGCTTCTATCTGACAGATCTATTGCAAGCACTCCCGGGTTAAGGTTCAGTAAAAGAAAACATAT
>JAHLJT010002406.1:181816905-181840709 GCA_031308135.1 Acheta domesticus
CAGGGTCTTGATGAAAAGCTATATGCGCATTACAGGCTTAAATGTGGAAATAGAAAAATAAGGAAGAGGTGGGGTGTAGCCTGCGATGAGGCGCCGCACATGTACGCTAGTAATAATATAGTAGCTCAAGTTTGAAATCTCTCTTTTGGGAGGAGCTGTTTTCGCGGGTTCTCCCACCGCTGCTGTAGTGGCAGTTTTCTTCTGGCCTACTGCGCGCACGCGATTAGTCGCCCTCCCCCAGCAAGGAGGAGCTAATAGTCAAAATGTCACTGAATACCTTCGCTTTCTCTTTCGTCATTGTCGTCCTCAGAGGAACTGCCCCGTAAAGTAACATAAGTTTGTCCACTTTTTGCGTCAGTCTCATGTCGTTTCATAACTGTATTTCGATTCGATTTTCTTCACGTGTTCACAACACATCTTCCATTGACACGGGCAATGTTGGGCATACAATTTTCTTTAAACTGACGGATGGTACCGTTGCGTTATTTAGCAACATGGGTTATTAATGTAACCCCAAACTAATTCTATTGGATTGACATCGGGATGGTGAGAAAAGATCTTGATGTTGAGGTCACATTACCTCCGAACCGTTGCCTTAGAAGCAAGTAACACAAGCAATCACACGTCTGTGAACATCACTTGATAACAGGCCTACGCTAAGACGCCACGCTACAAAAACCCTCGAAGACGAAAGAGATGGGACTGACGACCAGGGGCGATGCTTTCTTATACATATGTTTCTTTTACTGAACCTTAACCCCGGGAGTGCTTGCAATAGATCTGTCAGATAGAAGCAACGGCAATTTTATGTTACTTAATTATTGCGATTCTTTAGTTGTCTGATATTTCATGTAATCCTTCGCTGTACTTTTCCTGGCCTTTTATTTTTATCCTTTCGCTGAACCATTTCCGTGCGATGTTGTTGAAATTTGATCGCTGCGTGTGCGATATCTGTCATGTTGGGTGCAATGACGTCAATGCATTGTGAGCTTCCTTGCCTAAGCGGTACATATGATGGTATCATTTTTCAACCGTGTCTATGACAAGTGGACTATTCAGAAACTGTAATCATTCGCCTTATCGACTTTCACCAATTTCCTACCAAAGAGAATGAAAATGTGCAGGAGACATCTGTAGTGGCATAAAGAAAATGGGGACTTCCAAATTGAAAAAAGACAAAGATATTTCCTAAACTATTTTTGGGAACAACTGAAGGATTTATACTTCAAAAAGTCCCCAAAAAGGCGGTGGTATGGTCTAGTAGCAACCAATCAACCCATAGTTGATACGGGCATAGTGTCAACCAATAGTCTTGTCCTACACATCGGAAGTAGTATGATTATATACAAGGGAAATCTTTGGCGAAGTTTCTGTGACGGCTCGCATTTTATTTGCCCTGAAGGTGATGTAAAGCTAACTTAATCAACAGGTTCAGTTGTAAAGGTACTTTGAATTTGAATAATTATAATTCGTAGAAAAGAATGGTGAAAGAGTAATAACAATTGAATCGCTCGCAGAAAAAACAAATATGTGAAGAATAGATCAGCAGTTTGCAACAGTGCGAAGGTTTACATTGCCGCCTTCACGCCCGTGCGTAAATGCATGGGGGCGGGTGTGTCAGCCATCACTCGGCTCCACCTCTCGCGCTCACCCCCCTCCGCGTGGATCGCCGGCCGCCCCCGCCCGCCCGAGCCGCCCGGCGCGCGCTCGCCCACCGCTAATGAAGGGCCGTGCGGGGGCGCGGCGGCGAAGCCTCGCCCAAGCGGTGGGTCTGGGATGCTCGCCGCCCCCCGCCACTCCCGTCACCGCCGCCCCGCCGCCTCCGCCCCGCCGCCTTCGCCCCGTCGCCTGCCGCCCCGCGCCTCCGCCCCCGCCGCCTCCGCCCCGCCGCCTCCGCCCCGCCGCCTCCGCCCCGCAGCCTCCGCCCCGCCGCTTGTCGCCTCGCCGCCTCCGTCGCCACCCCCGCCTCCGCCCCCGCCGCTGCCGCCGCCGCCCTCGCCGCCGCCTCCGCCCCCGCTTCCACCTCCAGACACCGCCCCCACTTCCGCTACCGTCTTCACGGCCCCAGCCGCCGACCCCGTTTTTCAATACCGCCCCCGTCCCCGCCACTAACCCGTCGCAACCCCCCACCACCCCGCCACCCCAACCGCACCGCCATGCCACCGCCATGTCACCTTCCACCCCTCCCCACCACCACCGCCCCATCCGCCCCCGCCCCCGCCTTCACCCTCCGTCCCCACCATCCCCACGCCCCGCCACACCCATCGCCTCCGCCCTCACCCCCCCGTCACCACCACGGCCCGCACCACCGCCCCGCCGCCTCCACTGCCACCGCCCCCGCCTTCCCCACTACAATCACCGCCAACACCCCCGCGGGCCCGGCCATCGCAACCGCCGTCGCCGTCGCGCCACCGCCGTCCGCCACGGCCGCCACCTCCACTTGCCGCCGCACTCTCGCCCCACCGCCTTTTTTGTCGGATTTGTCGCGCGCGTTTATCTTAATTGGCAGCGCAGATTAGAAGGCGCCGCCGCGTCGCGTCGCGCGCTTGATGCGCTCGTAAACTCGCGCCGGCGCTTCTTTCCGTTCAGCCCTTCGCTCGTTTGTGCCAGCTTTTGTCAGCCACGAATTAAGCCTGGAGGAGGGGAAGTACTGATTTGTTGGTTTAGTGTCATAATAGCAGCTTATATGCATCAAGGGAGAGGTAGCAGGAGGGAACGCACTGGTGTAATTGTCCCAATTATTCCCAGAGAAATGTAATTTCTCTCTCGAGGTGTATATGTTATATTTTCACGACTACAATGGTTTGAGAAATATATTTTAAAATATTAAAATATAGAATTTAATATTTGTGACAAATGAATTGTAATTATTGCCAATGAAACTTTCAAAAAACAACTTCGCGTTTAATGAAGGCTGTGTGTGAACCTTAATGCCATATCTGATGCTGCTAATTTGCGATTTACATGCACATTAGATTTTCTTACATTACTTTATAAACAAAATATTGAAAAATATTACGATGGTAAATCTGACAATTGCCTATCACCTCATTCAAAATGTGATGCGTTTCCTTAAACGTTTCATTTAGGCAACAGATCTCTGCTTAGTTATTAAATAAAAAAGGAGCTTTAATAACTGTTAGAACAGAGAAAAATTGCAGTTCTATCTTTTTAATGCAGGTGTAACTAAAATATACATTTCTTTATTAAATCCACTCAACCACTTTTGCAGGAGCGTATATATCTTTCCAATTAATGATACTTAATAATGACCAAGTAATGGTACTTATTTGGAATTAATATAACTCAAAATCTAATCTAATTTAAAAATCTCTCTTAGTGACCAGGGCCACTAGCGCATCTGGAATTCATCATCTCCGCTTTCTGTTAAGACAGGAATGCGCTAGAGAGATATTAATTTCACTAAAAAATTCAAAAGACTGTCTCGCTGGGCATCGTCTGCTGCATCACAATGACGTCAACACATGTTTTGTGTGAAGCTCACAACCTAAGGACTACAGTGCCGTACGTATACACTGAACGTATTGTTTTTATCAGTGAGAAATTGCTGTTGGAAGGAAGGTTTATGTCCTCTAAAAATATCAAAGTTTTAGAACCAATTAACAAATTGTTTATTTGCAATCCAAATACAACAGCAATGCATTTTTAACTGAATCAAACATGTTGGATGAAAATTTCCCGGCGCGAAGCGCCTATCCGTCCGTGCTTCAACTCGCAAGGGACCACTGTGCCTGACTCCGCGCTCACCATGCGCGACCCGTATAGACCTAGCTGTGCACTTGAAGCGGCAGGGCGGAACTGGACTCCTGACTCGAAATCTGGACTGAGACGGCACTGCCTCCATGGTGCGGACTGGCTCCGTTTAAAGGGCCGATGCTAGGAAGTAGACTCGCTCTCAGAACTCGCGCCTGCTAGGGCCGTGTCCACGACTTGCCGCTGCCGCCGCCGATCCCCGACAGAGCGCGCTGTCTTGCCGCTCGCGCGCCAATTATAAAAGTCATGCGCGACCTGACGAGACAAGCGCCGACGTGACAGACGGGAGGTGGGAAGTAAAAAGGATGCCGCGAGAGTGGATGGCCGATCGATGGCCTTGGACCAGGTGCACGCTGCTCTCCCGCAGTCCCCCTCACGGCGATGAAGGTTTCCGTGATTTTTGGGGGGCACTTGTAGACGACCACCCGGGACCCTGAGTTTTCCGACGGCACTCACGTCATTAGCTTCAAAGTAGATGGCAGGAGGAGGCGATGCTAAGCTCCTAGTTATTGGACCTTGCCTGGTAACCCAACAGTTGGGCCCCTGCGCGTCGACCTTTGGGCAGGATCGAGTGAAGAAAATTCTTCGAAAGAAAGCTGTGGAATCCACACAGCGAAGTCCGGTGGGAACGCGATACCACCTATCATATTGCCCTGGTTCTGGCGATACTTATGTGAATAGCCTAAAGAGGTAGAACCATGAGGAGACAGGAAGGGAGCTCCGAGTCGCTCGAACCTTAGTTGGAGTGGCCCTCAGTTAGGCTCTCGGCTTCGACGTGGCAGAGGCCCGATACTCTGGGCAAAGACGAGGGAATCCCGGTGGAGATGAGTGTCGCATTGTTTTGACTCCGGACTAGCCCGGATAGCTAGTAGCTCTGAGCTGGCAGGGCGGCCTTAGACCCAGGCATTCAATGGGGTGGTTGCCGTGATGGCAAACTGCGTTACGCGGGATTCGGATACCAGCCTGTCGGCGTACTTTTGCGTCGTCTTCGGCGCTGCCTGAATATTATACGTCTCTAGCAATGGTTTCAAATATAATTCATTTCAAAACTGAATAATTCTAAAAAACAGGACTTAATTGATTATGATAGGGTAAACACAAATTGTTGTTATTTTTCATCTAATAAAAACATCTGCGTTCTTTATTTTATTTTTGTTCTCTAATTGCATCCTTGTATTTTGCATGTGTTCATGTGAGACTTTGTCAAGCAGACGCTCGTACAAATAATACACTGCGTGTATCCTTGATTCCATCTTCATCACCTTCCCGCCACCTGGCTTCTGTGATGTGCGCGGGCGCCGTGCCGCTGTGGCTGCCGTGTGCGACGCGCTGTCAACCTGAGACGTCGCGTGCGCCTGCGCCGGCGGCGACGTCTTTCCTTGGGCCTCCGGCGCCGCCCTCCCTTCGCAATTACTCGCTCGCCCTGTTTCAAGCGCGCTCGCTGTCCCCTCCCGCTCTGCCCACCCGCTGCCCGCCCCGCTGCCCGCCCCGCTTCGCCGCCCCCGCTCCGCCCCGCTCCCCCGCCCCGCTCCCCGCCCCCCTCCCCGCCCGCTCCCGCCCCGCCGCCCGCCCCGCTCCCGCCCTGCGCCCGCCCCGCCGCCCCACCCCGCTCCCCACCCGCTCCCCCCCCCCGCTCCCCGCCCCGCTCCCCGCCCGCTCCCCGCCCCGCTCCCCGCCCCGCTCCCCGCCCCGCTCGCCTTCGCCCCGCTCCCCGCCCCGCCCTCCCGCCCCGCTCCCCGCCCCGCTCCCCGCCAACACCTCATTCCCTGTCGAGATTCTCGCTTCACCCGCTCACTTCTCGCCTATCTCCCTCCCCGGCGCCGTCACCTCTTCGTCCCGTTACCCATCCCACTATCTATCCCGAACGCCCCCTCCCCGTGTTTTTGAGTGCCTCCACCACTATTGCCCTCCTCTACTACTATTTCCCGTGTACATCACTACTCCCGACATCCACCTCTATTCCCGGCCTCCACCCACTACCTCGGCCTTCATCACTATTCCTGCATCCACCTCTGCTCTTGGCCTCCACCATTACACACCACCTCCACCCCTACTCCCCCGCACCCGCCACTACTCCCGGTCTCCTTCACTGCACCCCGCCTCACCACTACCCCCACCACCAACACGTCTACCCGGCTCGAACGCAAATTCCGTGACTTCCCCTTCCCCTCGCTTCCACGTCACTCCGCCTCCTCCCTCTCCTCGGTCGCCCCCTCCCCGTCCCTCCCGCTGCTCCTTCCGCGGCGCGCGGGACGAGATAATTTGGGAAATCGTTACAAACCCAGCAGTTTCGTTTCCGGCGATACGACTTTTGTATACGCTCATTTGAGGCGAAACTTTCACCATATAACCGCCTTACGGGCTGGCGTAATGGATATTAGCGTCGGCAGACATTTCTTCCATACTTTATAAGTTGGCGGCGGGCGCTGCTTTACGGCGGAAGGCGCGGACGGGCAACGGCGGCGGCCGCCACGTCGTTGGCGGAGAGGCGAGGCGAAGCGAAGCGTCCGGCGCGGCGCGGGGGCGGCGAACGGCGGCGGCGGCGGCGGCGGCGGCGGCGGCAGCTGCGGAGGCGGCGGCGGCGACCGCTCATCGGCGTCTCTCGCGGTGGCGGCGGCGGTGACGGCGGCGGTGAACGGCGGCGGTGAAAACGGCGGCGGCGAACGGCGGCGGCGAAGGCGGCGGCGGGTGGGGCGCGAACGGCGTGGCGCGGCGGCAGCGGGGCGCGCGAACGGCGGGGGGCGGGGGCGGGGGCGGGGGCGACGGCGTCTGCTGCGGCGAACAGTGGCGGAAGGGAAGGAGGGGAGGCGGCGGCGGCGGCGGGGCTGGGGCGGCGGCGGGGCGGCGGCGGGGGCGGCGGCGGGGGGGGGGGCGCCGGGGCGGCGGCGGGGGCTGCGGAGGAGGCAGCTGTGGCGGGGTGTGGTGGTGGTTGTGGCGTCCGCGACGGGGGGTGGTGGCGGGCAGTGGCGGGGGCGGAGGGGGCGGCGGCGGCGGAGGTGGTGGGGACGTGGGCGGCGGGGGTGGCGGCGGCGACCGCTCAGCGGTGCACTCGCTCAGCAGAGAACCCTTTATTGCATGCATTTTTTTTACTTTTTCTTGCAATAATTATACTTCATTACTACAGCCCGAACGTTGAAACATTTATTTTTCTAAATTGGCAGGCAAAAAGGCATTTATTGTAAGGGTTTATTGACCTTGATGAAACAGACATGGTAATTTTATGACAACTTATTTATTGTGATAAATATCCTAATGTTTAAACCTGTTTGGGGACTTTTTCAAAATCTAGTGTTCAAAATTTGTTGACATCTTAGATAAATTGTATCATTTTAATAAAAAATTGTCACTATGGTATAAAAAACTTATTCCTAAAATTCTTCCGGACAACTGATCTTATGAATGAATTTGTAGTCCGTATGAATGGGTCATGCCCGCTTGTTTGGCTTTTCGCACTTGAACAGAAGCTCATTATTTGAACAATAATTATGATATTTATATAATACTACTTACAGCAGCCCTGAGGATGGAGTAATAAAAGACTCCGAAACGCCGACCGACAGAATTTCATTATTTGATCAATACCCGTGAACCAAGCAAATTAATAAATTACTTACACTTATTCCATAAGTAAATTACATCTCTCTGTGAAACTTAATTATAACTGAGATTAGGGAACAGAAAAATACATTTTTATCTATTTACTGCGTGTCAATTAATGTTCCTGTGTGTACATTTTCTCTAACAATCCAGGGGCTGGTTGACTTTTCGGTGCCGTAATACACTGGTGTATTGCGGGACTGCCGAACTTGTCTGGGCAACGTCAATTTCATTGATACAGCATTGCAGGCGGCATTGCTGAACCAAAACTGGGGCTCATTGCATTGCTGGGGCTCATGCACAGGGCATTGCTGAGCCAAAACATTACTTTTCCTCCATAATATAGAGTATACAGGATGTCCGGGGAGGAAACGTCGAAACTTCGAAAATAAGCTCCTAAGACAATTCTAAGCATATTTTGTCTAGTGAACTACGTGGATATTCCGAATGGTTGACCCGCAATAAGCACTCAAAAGTTGTTTTGAAAAAATGATTTCTAGGCAAAACTTTGCATTAAGGAAGATAGAAACACTCACAGAAACATATAAGTTGTTTATTATTTACAAAATAAATGAATATATTTGTTCAGAAAGAAAAAATAAACGAGAAATAAAAAAGCACCCAATTTACACAATTCGACTGCTTTTTTATTTCTCGCTTAACTTTTCTGTCTGAGCAAAAATATTCATTTCTTGTGTTAGTAATAAACAATTTACATGTTTTTGGAGTGATTCTATGCTTCCATAATGGAAATTTGTGCCTAGAAATAATTTTTTCAAACTAAATTTTGAGTGTTCATTGCGGCCCAACCATTCTATGCTTGTACAATGCAACATTTTTTGCCTAGAAAGCATATTTTGAAACTAACTTTGAGTGCTTATTGCGGCTCATCCATTGGGAATATTCACATAGTTTATTAGACAAAATATGCTTAGAATAGTCTTAAGAGCTTATTTTCGAAGTTTCGACGTTTCCTCCCCGGACATTCTGTATGTTAAACTGTAGTAAAGGGAAGTATATATAATTCTGTATACTGGAAGATCCAGTACATACTGTATAACGAGAGCAAAAATAAGTGTATCATCTGCAAACTGTGCTGTTTTTGCAGTTGGATGTTTGGGGATGTCTGTTACATATAGACTGAGCTGTGTGAATGGGGGGATCCTGCTTTGATTAACCTGGGATTTGAGTGATTATTATTGATTGTTATTGTAAAGGTTCTGTTGGAAGTAGTTTTGGATTATTGAGGTGATATACTGTGGAATGCCAATTTTCTGCAGTTTGTATATTAGAGCCTGGTGCCATACTCTATCAAATTATTGTGATTTGTCGAGTGATATCAGTATTGAGTGATGCTTCTTCTGAAATGCTGTGTTGAGATGTTCTGTAGTTCTTAGAGTTGGTGTTGGGTGGACGTATATTCAGTAAATACAAATTGCTCTTTTGTGATTGCTTTTTGTTAATTGTAGATGTTTTTTGAGTCGTTGAAGTACTATTTTTTTGAAGATTTTAGACAGAGATTGTAGAAGGATTATTAGGCGATAGCTATCGATGTTTGCTGCATTAGTTTCGTTTTGTTTCGGAACGGGATAAATGATGTCATACTTCCAAGTGGATGGAGAATGATTTGTTCTGAAGCATCAATTGTACAAATGATTGTGTATCCAATTGCGTGGGCTGGTTAAGTGTTTTAGTGTTGAATGATTAATATTACCGTCACCTGGCGCTTTTTTATCGGGAGAGTTAATGATTTGTTTTATTTTTTTAGGATTTGTGAAATGAATTTTGTGGTGAGTGTCATAGTTTGGGAGTTTTATTTATTGAGTTATTGTGTTGTATGCAGTTTTGTTTGGTTGAGGCGCAAGTCGACTCAGAGTGATTGGCTACTTCCTCGGCCTTGTAGGATGGGTTGAACTTAGATTTTAGTGAGTTGATAGGTGGAATAATTGATGTTTTTCGATTTGTTTTGTTTAAGTTCCATATAGAGTTGTTTTGAATTGTTAAAGGTAGTATCTTGAGTTTGGAATTTGCGATTTACATGATTCTTTATGATTACTATTAACTGTATTACTATCCACTATGTTAATTTCTGTTTTTATTTGTGGATTTTTAGTTAGGTTACATAGTCTTCTGGCATTGGTATTTATGTCTGTTATGTTTGTAATTTCTGCCAGTATTAAGGAATGTCAAATATTATTATGAGTGTTATGTGCATGTGCGAATTGTGTTTTTGTTACTGCTGGATGTATAATGATGTTTAGTAATATTACGGTGTTCTCAATTTCTATAGAAATAATTTAGGATTTTTTATTTTAGATATTAAATTGATTTTTATGTTTTTGAATTTAATTCCATTTAAACTTACGTGTATTTATTTTGGGGATTGGGAATCGCGGGGATGGGGTTTGTTATGTAAGTATGTTTACCGGAATGTGGTCAGAGTTCGTGATATGGGATTGAGTAAAATAGTTGTTTTCGTCTGTAAGTCCGATATCTAGGATATCTGTTTTTTTTAGTTACGTCACTTAGATAGTACGTTGGTTCCAGAAGGGATACTAATAGAGGTCATTTCATTACAAATTTTCAAGTTTATGACAATGGGGTTTCAGATAATTTTGTTTTCTAATGTATTAAAGCCTTTTGTAATGAAAAGTTAAACTACCAAATTTGAGAGTCTTATTATCAATGGCTTGCCTACAACAGTCAATAAAGTATTGGCAAAATTTAGACGCAGGGTAAAATGAAAAATATTCTGGAAAGCACACGGTGCATGGCAGCAGAATGAGAGATTATACTATTGTAAACAAAAATTATCATATTTTAAATGGGTAATGTATTAAAAATTTTCGCTTTCCCCCTCTTCCACGTCTCACCCGCCCCTCCTAACACCACCATTTCCTCCCCTCCATTTCACCACTCCCTTTCCTCCCCTCCCTTCGCTTGACCTCCCCTTCCCTCCCTTTCCTCCCCTTTCACCCTTCCCTTTCCTCCCCATCCTTTCCCCTCCCTTTCCTCCTTCCCTTCCCCCTCCCTTTCCTCCCTTCATTTCCTCCCCTCACTTTCTTACCCCACTCTTTCCTCCCCTCCCCCACCCATCTCCCCGCTCCGCTGTGCACACTAGCCCCTCCCCGCCCACTCGCCGCCACACTCGAGGGCAGTAAACCGTCTCTATCCGTTGCCAAGCGCATTTCCGCTGCGCCTCGATGGCATCAACACGGCAGGCTTCACGCTGCGCGCAGAAACTTAGAGAGGCACCTTCACTGTCGCACGTTTACACAACGCCGAGGACCCGTCCGTCACGCTCAGGTTTTGGAACGGTAAGGTGGCTTTTTGTAAAACGTAACATGGAAAATGTGAATGGTGGGACGTTAGTATGTATATCGTCCTCCCTCAGCACTTGTACTTTATTAGGGAGCGAAGCCCCGGGATGGGCTCCTGGGCTTTTAGCCTCTCTCCGCACCCTCCTTGGGTGTACAAGGACACCCTCAGGCAACCTCTTCTTATACTGCCTGGGTCTGGGGCCGCCCGGCCAGCTCAGAGCTACTAGCTTTCCGGGCTACTTGGTAGTAGCTGACTCTGGTGAGTCAGTGTTGTCGTATGACAACGCGCCACTCACATGCGCCGGGACAAAAGTTCCGCCTCTTTGCCCAGAGTATCGGACCACTGCCACGACGTATCCGAAAGCCCGTCAGAGGACCGCTCGGACAAGGTCCGAAGGGCTCCCGACCCTCTTCCCGTCTCCCCACTGCCTACACCTTTAGGCTAGCGACCTGGGTTGGACCGTAACCAAAGCATCTTGACGGTTGGTAATTTGCCGTCGGACTTCTATATGTTGAACCCAGAGCACCCAGGGGTCTCCTTCACCCGATCCTGCCTTAAAGTCGATGCGCCAGAGGCCCAACTGGTGGGTTGCCAGCCTGAACCGACAACCAGGAGCTTAGCGTTCTCGTCTGCTCACTGCCTCCACCTTGAGACTAACGGCGTAAGTGCCACCGTGAAATTTGGGGTCCGAGTGATAGTCTACAACTCTCACCAGAGACCGTGCCCACCTACGCAAACACGATCCCCCCCCCCTGCGGGGACATTATGAGCATGATGTGTACCGTCGCGACGCGCGCCTCCCCTCAAACCGTCGCGACGCGCGCCTCCCCCACAGGGGATCCACCATTTTGAGTCCCTATATCAGGGCTATCCAACTTAGAAGGGCGTATGGGTCACGTATCAATTATAGTTAAGCCTCGGGCCGCACGTAATTTAAGATAGTTTTTTACACTACAACTGAGAATATACTGAAACAAATATACATCAGAAACGACTTTTATTCAACGTACTTAATGATTGATGTGCATACTACGAGAAAATTAATGTAGAATTAAATAAAATAAGATGAATTGTGCAATTATATTTTATTTAGTTTGTATATTAAAATTTTTGAAAGCAGTCGCGGGCCGCACAAAATGATCCGGCGGGCCGCCAGTTGGAAAGCCCTGCCATAGATACAGAGAGTAGTACAACAGCCGCCATTTAATATTCTCTACTCCGATAGCCCCGCCAGGCAGCATTCGGGATTTAAAGAGATATTATATCAAGCCTTTCTTAGATTTTCAGGAATATTAGTAACTCGCGTACCGTGCGAGAACTCTTGCATGCTATACCCCCCCTCTTCCTTATTTTTCCATTTCCATATTAAGCCTGTAATATATGTTTTTCTTCAAGACCCTTTTATCCTCCCGTCACTTGTTCTACATGTCACCTTGTAATTGATAACAATATAATACACCCTTGTCAATACAACTATTCTTATTTATACAAACTATTCTTTATTATCGAGCAAAGAGGTACACCCATGTAATTCCAATCGCATTAGAATACAAGTAATTAGTAATTTCACATACAGTTAGAGATTCTGCAGGTGGGGTAGAATCGAGAAGCGTCGAACCAGTAAAAATGTAACCTAAAAATCCTAACCTGCGTTGCGGGTTGCATTTTGCATGAATATTTAGCTGCATTTTATTTAAACTAATGTTCCATATTTTTAAAGTCAAAGTGTAATTCGTCACGTCTCCCTGAAATTCTCTTTCTTTAGAGACCTCATTTATAAAGATTGGTTTGCGAGTGAGAGTCGCAAAGGGAAGGAGTACTACTGAAATAATTTAGGAGGCGATGGTTTGGGATACATTGACAGTTCCCAACACACACCATACCCCACTATTCGAACTCCTTTGACAACGTAATGCAAAATGGCGGAAGGGGCAGCGCAAACAAACGCACTAGTCCCCGACTCTAGCGCCGGCGGCCGCCAGCTACACTCGCTTGGGGCGGGGGTGGGGGGGGAGAGGTGACTTCATCAGCGCGGACTTCATGAGCCGGCCAGGGCGCCTGGCCCCGGCCCTGGCCCCAGGCCCTGGCCCTGGCTCCAGTCCTAAGGTGGGCCCTAATACACAGGCGGCGCGCGCGGAATCTCGAGATGAAACTCAGCTGCAGGCCCCGCGGGCGCCGGCCGCATTCCGACAAACAGAGATGCTTTCCTATGGATGGAGCGCGGGTTTAACGAATTACGCGATGGGGGGAAACCCAACCCCTGCCTTGCTCTTTCACTTCCCACCGCCCTCATTTCTGCCTTCGTTGCTCTCTTTCCTACCCCTTCTCTCCCCGTTGCTCTCTTACCCTTTCCTTATTACGTTCGCTACATTTTTTCACTCAACAGTACTCCTTGACTTTTTCCCTTTCCTTTTTATCCTCCATCTTCGTCTTCCTCTTTGACTTTCACTTCCCTTCGTCCTCATTTGTGTCCTCGTTGCCCTGTTTTCTACCCCTTCTCCCCGTTCACTGCTTTCCTCTCCCCTCTGTCCTTTTCTTATTACGTTCGCTTCATTTTTTTCCTCTCAATTGAACTCCTTGACGTCTTGTTTCTTCCTCCTTCCCATCCTGCAACTTCCACTTTCTCTTTCACTTTCACTTCCCTCCATCTCCCTCATTTCTGCCCTCGTCGTCCTGTTGCCTACCCTTCTCATCTGTTCAGTCTTATCTTTAGTTATTACGTTCGCTTTATTTTTTTTACTCACCAGCACTCCTTGACATTCTCCCTTTCCTTTCTATCCTACATCTTCGCCTTTCCCTTTCACTTTCATATCCCTCCGTCTTCCTAATTTCTGCCCTATTTCCTCCTTTTTTCTCCCGGTTCACTCTTATCCTTTTCTTATCACGTTCGCTTCATTTTATTTTTTTCACTCACCAGCACTCTCTGAATTCTTTTTCCCCTTCCCTGTCTATCCCTCCATCTTACAGTTTCAGTCTCACAACCTTATCTTTCCTCATCCATTCTTTATTGGTACTATCCTTCGTCTTCCTCTCCTTCTTCCTAATTGCCTACTCTTCCCTTCCTTATCCTGCCCTTCTATTTCTTTCATCTCCGCTTTTTTACCCTCTTATTTCCATACCCTTGGCGGGTTTTGCCATTAAACGTTCTTGTGCATCTCGATCCCTTTCTTTCAGTGTCTCTTTCCATCCTTCTTTCAGTGTCTCTTTCCATCTTTCCTCTCTTTTCCGGTCATTGGTTTTCTTTTTTTCTTTCTCTTCTCTCTCCATTACTTCCCACCTCTCTCATCCTTGTGCTTTTCACTCTTTAATTTTTATCTTCTCGCCTTACTTCTCTGCTCTCTAATCCCTTCTTATCCTCATTTTACTTCTTTCGATTCTCCTTTCCTCGTTTACTTAAGTATTTTCGCTTTATTTTCTGTTAGTAATTAAATTTTCTTCATGCTACGTTTTCTCCTTCTTCTCTTCTCTTTTATCTTCTCTCTCCCCTTTCCCTTTTATCTTACACTTTCTTTTCCTTTCGTCTTATTCGTTCCTTTTCCTCTTGTGTTCGCCTCTTCTGTGATCTTTCGCCCTTTTAGTAACTTCTTTAACCTGCTCTTCCGGGTATTTTTAAGAGGACAAGCGACCCCCCCCTGAATAGCCTTCGTTACAAATCTTTCACGTATTTTTCAGAATATCGTACGTTGTTTCCTAGACTGTTACTCTAATGGCATTTAATGAATCTTCAGTGAGTCTCCTGTCTCATAAGTCTATTATTAGGTATCAGTCGCGTTATCTCGCACTCACATGCACTCTTCAATTGGATAATTGTTGTTTGCGTGCCTTCATCATGCGTTACGATATGATGTCAAAACATTTAGAATAGTAGAATTACTACAAGTATTATATTGCTAAATGCATTAAGATTCATGGTTATAACTTTTAATATTCAAAAACAAATATTCTTCCAAAATGACAGTATTCTTTCCTCTACTTTTTTATCTCAGAGAGCTTGTAGTTGTCATTACGGAAATTTACCGCTTTGCATATTACACTTTTCTAATTAGATCAATACAGAATTTGCGGATACTGAAACTTATAAAACCATCTCATTGCAAATGAGGGCGACCTTCCCTACATGGAATGTTTCGAGACGTAAATTGAGCCCTGGTGCTGGCTCAACACCGCGAAATCCGAGCCCCTGGCCCCACCCAGCGTGCGGCCCGGATCTAATATGTAAGGCAATTGAATGAAGAGAGCCCGTCTTGGCTGAGCTGCTTTCCAATTTCCAGATGGCAACACGCGGCGCGGGGCGGGGTCAGCGAGGGGCAGAGCGTCGCCTCAGCAGTCCGGGCCGCGGCGGATGGGCGCGTCGAGGTGCGCGACTTCATATGAGCGCCACGCCTGGCGCCGCGGCGGGGGGGGAGAGGGGACGGGGACGGGTCGGAGGCGGTTTTGGGGCCGAGCGCGGGGGCGGACGAGGTGGCGGGGCAGGTTTGGGGCCGGCGCGGAGGTAGGGCATGGGGAAGGGTCGGAGGCGGTTTGGAGACAGGGTGGCGTGGGCGGGCCGGGGTGACGGGCGCGGGGGTGCGGTGCGGGGACAGGCGCGGAGACTGGCGCGGGGGCCGGGCGCGGGGCCGGGCGCGAGGTGGGCGCGGAGGTGGGTGGGAGGCGGCTCGGCGGCGGAAGCAGGGCAGAGGGAATGGGTCGGAGGCAGTTCGGGAGCGGGCGCGAGGCAGGGTCGGTGGCGGTGTGGTGTCCGGGGCCGGCGCGGGGGCGGGGTACAGGGGCGGGCCGGAGACGGTTTGGGGGGAGGCGGCTGAGGCGGAGGCGGGACAGGTCAGAGGCGATGTGGGGCCGAGGGCGGGGGCGGGTGAGGTGGGCGGGGAAGCGCCGGGGCGGGCGGAGGTGGTTCGATGGCGGAGGTAGGGCAGAGGGATGGGTCGGAGGCGGTTTGAGGGCGGGCGCGGGGGCGAGCGCGGGGCGGGGGCGGAGGCGATGTGGTGGCAGGCGCGGGAGTGGGGTTGGGCGCGGGGGCGGGTCGGAGGCGGTGTGGGGGCGGGGCCTTGTTTTTCCGAGGCCGCCATCCCGCGCACAGCCGCCGTCCATATCCGGCACGCGCCGCAGCTGCGCCCAAGCACCGCGGCGGGGCGCCACGCCCCCGCCCGGCCCCCGCGGCCCCCGGCGGCAGGTGCGCCCCGCGCGCGTCAGCCGGCGCTTCCTTGCCCCGCGCCGGCAGAGGTGGCTCGCTGCCACTGCGCGGCCTCTGACCGGGAGGGCCTACGCTTCCACTCTCAACGCTGCCCGCATTTTCCACACTGGCTAGGTCGAATTCAGTCGCTGTCTGGAGGAGAATTCTAGCGGCCGGCTGCTCTGATCGGTAGTTTTTGTTGTTTCTCCTGTCAACACCAGGCGAATCGCGGACCAGTACCTTAACAAACGGACCGCGCGCGATCTGTCCTTCCTCTTCCTTGTCCTCTCCTCTCTCCTCTTACACTCACACTTCCATTAACATGCACTACACTACCACGCTGCCGGAAGACCAGTCGGGAGCTTAGAGCTTGTTCCTCTTGGGGCGGTGTCCTGCCGGTGGGGGACACCTGGTTAGGAAAAAACACAAGTGGCATATATGTCGGCGGCGATTTCGCCATAAAACATGCACTACATTTGCGGGGATTAGACGTTGACGCGCCCTGAATCAGTACCCAACCTACCAAAACCTGCCACTCGGGGGGGGGGGGGTCCCCGCTCGAGTCAAGCTCTCCATAGGTTTCGCCTACCTCCACGCCTCCGTTGCCACGTCATCACTTTTAGGGCTATCATTAGAGCATCACAATCGGGTCTCCGAGTTACAGTCGCAACCGATATACGAGGGCCCCTAACCCCAATAAATAAATGAACTCTGTTGCCTGCTCTCAACCGGTCTCGCCACGGCAAAGCGTCTCAGAACGCCTCGGCTGCTGAATGACCCGAAGTCCTGTGAGCGCGTCACCTGCTGCGCTTGTCACCCAGTCCTCTTCCGTAGGCAACCCTCCGTTCCCACTCCCTCGTCTCTTTCTGCACCTGTTTCCTTCCCGACTTGCCCTGGGCGGGCGGCCAGGGCATGTCACAAGCCCTTCTGCCGATCTCCATTTTTGTGAGTTTGGGCTTCCACCCTCTCACGCTCCTTTTGACATCATGCATTCCTGCTTAGGCCACAACAGACCACCTGAGGAATGCGTTACTAGAAATGTGGAAAAATCGAAAACAAGGGACACTTATCGACCTCCACACACTTAGAAGAGTTTTTTCGTTCGCTACTACGGAGGCGAAAGAGTTCTTCGCATCCAGTTGGTCGGCGACTGAGTTTTCTCGACATTTCTACTCCTTCATTTGTTATACGACATTTAGGCATTAGCTGGCGCAGGAAAACACTAAACAGTGTGTAGAATAGAGTGAGATTATAATATTTAGCAGAAAAAAATGCGATAAACTACCAGATTTTTTATTGTTTTCTTGAAATTTCTCTTTAAATGGAAATGAACTAGAAAACACGTGTCTGCAAGTTATTCTTTTTTGTATGACATTCGTTCATAATGAATTATATAAAAATAAAATTTAAATCAAGAATCTTGAAGGGTATTTTGAAAGAATTGACTTAATTCATTATTTGTTTTAATTTGTACTTATTATTGATGAATGAATTTATTACTTCATATTAAATTTATTACGAATTGTTTGACCATTCATTATTTATTCACAATTCAACCAACAAATATAGTAAACCAGAGGGGGTAGTGATTACGGAGGTCAAGGAAAATTTGCTTACTGTACTCCTCTCCTATACGTCACATAAGTTCCTGTTTTTTTACAATAAATAATTATTTGAATGCATTGCTGTAGTGTGTTTCCCTTTAGACAATTCGAACCCGTTACAACAAATGGTTTGGTATGGTATGGTTTGGTTTGATTATGGTAACCCAATCAGGATTTCACGGGTTAAAATTACACAAGAGCATTTAATAAAGCAAGAAATGTAACTCGCAGCTGATCTCATAGCTAACTGCTGTCCCCATTCTCGGCTTGTGGCACATAAAGGCATTTCATAAACATCGAATAACCTATTTCTAGCGTGTGGGCGCCACCCCACCGGCCTATTTCCTTATTTCTCGCCGCACATTTCTCGCAACGCATTCCCCGGCATGGTCTGTTGTGGGCCTGTTAGACTTACCGTTAACGTGTTTGTTTCATTGGCGCCTGCCTCCTAATGAATTTCCAGCTACCTTCCCTTACAAACCGTCTTGCACAACTCAGCCACCTGTCCAAAATGTGGAGAAATGTTATCAACGTATTATCGAAGCAAACCTGGGACACGCCGCGTCGTGTTTGTGGTGGTTGACCAACATGTTGTGGCCTTCCTCAGAGCGTACTGCTGGAATGTCATCGTCTTGCATTATCATTTAACGTGCCGCCAAAATTTAAAAAACTCTCTCGCATCAAAAACCAAATTTATAAAATATTTCAAATGAAGGTTGCAATCATTTTCAAATTATCTTAAATTGCTGTCCTGGATAATATGATCTGTATTATTGTAAAATTTATTGTAATTATTATTTATATTTGATCTATTTTATGAAACGTTTCTCTGATGTAAATCAATGGTGGTCGCTAATGACCTTAGATGTTTTTAAAGCGACTTAAAATAAATAATTGTTCAAAAACCGTTTTGCAATATCTTATATTACATCAAGAAGCGCCGTCCTTCTATCCATCCGTCCGTGTACATAGCACATGTCTTTCGGACTGTGGAAAGCATTGCTACTTTTCTCAATGTCACAAATAATTTTTTCTGTAAATTTTTCCTTCTTCTAATAGTTTTTTATGCCACCGTCATTAATTTCTTGCTTCAGCTAGTGTTATAAATGCAGTTTCTGGGTTTTAAAAACTATGCAGCTTCTGGTATTTAGAGAGGTATCTATTGTTTCCAATTTTCCGTGAACTCGAGGAAAATCCAAAAAATAATCACTTTCCACTTTGACTGAATAGTACAAATATTTTATTGTTTTATTCTGGCACGGCACAACTGACGGCATGCGACAGCACGGATCCAAGTTAGATGCCTTCCGCCGTTAAATACTTCCTATTCACGTGTTACAGTTTGGAACAGTAACTTATTTTATATTCTTCGTATGCAAAGAACTGCTGTATTGTGTATAAACCACTTTATTTTGGCGTGCCACACGCAGATTTTGTAAAGATTGTTTATGTTAAAAATGTTTAATTTTTGCAGTGTTTTTTGATGTTAATGATAGTATTTTATTTGTTTTCGAGATATATGAGCGCCACTTTGTGTTGTTTTCGTTCAGTAAAATTCTTGCTCTGCATCCCACTGATTTTCAAAAGTCTTTCAATGATTTTATGCTTTATCACATAGAAATAGTTTGGTCGTTCCTCGTCACTCTTAATTTCATTACATTTGAAATATATCTTTGTATTTTCTGTTAGTGTATTGAATGAGTTATTGTCGAGCTTATGTTCAATATTCAATGTAGATTGATTTATTTTCATTCATTCCACTGTGTGCAGTGATGTCATAAACGGGAAAGTATTGTAAAATACAAGTTTTAAAGTGCTAAATGTATTTAGTGTTATTGTTATACCTATCAAACTGAAATATTGTGATTTTGCTAATTTTAAGTATGTATTTGTTTGTTCAGGTGAGTTCGCTTGTGCGTGTATTTCGATTGCATGGTGAGTCTGCGTGATTTTTGATTGGACAGTTAATACTCCGACCGTTAAATTTAATGGCGAAATGTATCAGGGACGTGCGTAGCTAGTTTGTAACTCCACACTTGACGGTATCTGCACACGGACTTGATTCCCGTCAAGGTGGACATCTCCTTGAACAAATTTATTTATTTGTTTGCATAGTAACAGTTTCACCGAATGGGGGGATATACAATGTGCGTAACATATGTACAATGTAATTGGCTGTCCGAATAAGGTTATAGAGGGCTCACAATTAAATTTGTAACTAAAATTTTAATGAATATATAGGAAACAGTTCAGTTAGTTGAATTTATGTAGATTAGCGGAGTCCTGCAGACGTTGTTCTACCCTTTTTCTCCCTCTTTCTCCGTGACCCTGACTATGAACTGTTATCTCTATCTGCTATCTCTTAACTTCTTCCAACGGTACACTGACTAGACTTGGTAGTGTCAATGAGGTGGTAATTTTTTTTATTGTCGTTATTGTGTTTATTATTGATGTCAACTTTTAATCATTGAAGGGGTGGGAGAAGATGGTGCTAAGCCTCATTTAGTAAAATCCAAACAAAAAGATCTTAGAAAGTTGTAAAAGCAAACAATTTGATCAAATGCTGAACAAACGATTTCATAGAATAACAGTATAGTGTAGAAAAGCAGTCAGAAGGGTCCATATAAAGAAGACACGTCTCATTGTACGAAAAATGTAGTTTTCCTCTGGCTGACAAAAATGATAAACAAATGGGTTAGCACTATGTTTACCAGAGCCCTTCAATTATGTGCAGAACGTTCTAATTTCACACTTTCTCGTTACAAATTATTCCATTCTATGCCAAACCGGCACTTCGAAAACCTTTTAATTTTTATGTTATTGAGAGAAAATTATGAAATGCTTTGTAAAAAAAAAATCGGTGTCTTTTCAGCAAAAAATCTCATATTACAGGGCCCTGGTATCGACAAAGTGGATCAATCCAGTTGATGAATCCAGTTGATGAACACTCCTCTAAGACGTAGTGTAGCCAGAATCCATTTCTGTGGGTCCTTGATACCAAAAAATCAAAACGACACAAAACGTCTGACTGTCCGTCCGTAAACAACGCTAGTGGCTAAACCGATTAGCAGATTGTCTCCGTAATTGATATTCCTCTATCTGACTGATGTCGCGGCCCCTTGAATTTGAACCAATATTTTAATTTCGGGGGGTTACATGAAGCCCCTCGGACATTTTCCAAATTTTCAAAAAAAATTGCACCATCGTTTGTGATTAAATCTGATTGTTGGTTAGTGTGAAGGGCTTTTAAGAGAACGGTGCAAGTCTCATATTCGTTAAAAACCTGGATTTTCGCGAGAAAGTGCGTTCTGTTTTAGGCCCACTACTATCAGCTGTTTCTCGCCAACGAAGAAGAGTCCTTTTGAAAAGCTAGTTTGCCACCGCGCGCCAGTTACATCCTCGTGCTTGTCCCCGCCGTGTTCCAGGCGAATGTGTCTTGCTGCGAGCGATCGCTGGCCATCCATTTGAGCGCGGGTGCGGCGCGTCGACAGGCCGTTCCAGTCCATCACGCGCAAACGGCCGCGCGCAGAAGAACGCGCGCGGCGAATTCGCGCTCCCCGCAAACGAAACGACTCTTCCCTGGCAAGACGCGGAGCCGCGCCTGGTGAGGGCCGTCGTTCCGCGGTGACAAGGGGGCCGATTTGATGACCTAAAAACACCGCCATAGTAATCAAAGGTAAATACCACGAGTGCTTTGGAAATTGTCGATAAATCCCCGACTCGCCAAGCGAGGAGGGGGATTTATCTGGGTATTTCCAAAAACACTCGTGGTATTTAGTAGGACGATTCCCCAAATGAAATTATGCTCAACAAAGTTAAAAAATGCGCCAAGTATTGAAAAAAAACTGAAAGCTATGACAAAATCAAAACGTTTATGTTACAGCATACACGCGGTTTATTGGGCATCGACATAGCGATCGATGTATCCCGCCTCCTAAAAGAGGGTGAGTCACAATTTGTGATTGGCCAGTAGGGAGAAGCGGTAAGAAAAAATGGTATAGAAAAAGCGATAAACTGATATAGGAAAAGAGATACACTGGCCCTGATTGGGTCGATTTGTATGGAAAGACGGGGAATCACGCCTGGTGAGGGCCGCTGTTCAGGGATGACTAGGGGGTCGATTGTGATGACTTAACACACCGCCAAATATTTTCATAGGTAATACCACGAGGGCTTTGGAAATTGTCGATAAATCCCCGACTCGCGAAGCGAGAGAGGGGGTTATCTGAGAATTTCCAAAGCACGAGAGTATTTAATAGTACAATTCTCTGATGAAATACGTTCAAAAAAGTTTACAAATGCGCCAAAATATTGAAAATAACTGAAAGCTACATTAAAATCAAAGAACTTATTTATAGTACATACGCGGTTATTGGACATCGACATGCGATCTATCCAAAGATAGATGAGACACAGTTTATGATTAGCCAGTAGGGAGAAGCGGTAAGGAAAATCGGATGGAAAAAACAATAAAGATTTTGAAATACGCTGCCCTGATTGGGGGATTTATATGCAAAGACGCGAAGTCACGCCTGGTGAGGGCCGCCGTTCAGCGATGACTAGGGCCGATTTTGATGACTTAACACATCGCCAAATATTTTCATAGATAATACCACGAATGGATTGGAAAATTGTCGATAAATCCCCGACTCACGAAGCGGGAAAGGGATAGGACGATTTCTCGAATGAAATTACGTCCAACAAAGTAAAAAATGCGCCAAATGGCGAAAATAACTGAAATCTATGTTAAAACCAAAGAAGGTATGTTACAGTGCATTCGCGGTTATTTGACATCATAAGGATCCATGCATATCACCCCATAGATAGATGAATCACAGTTTATGATTGGCCAGTAGGGAGAAGCGGTAAGAAAAATCCAATAGAAAAAGTGAATAAACGTTTTGAGATACACCGCTCTGATTCGGGAATTTTGTGTGTATAGTTGAACACTATTGGCTTTAATTTCACGTGCGGAATAGTCAATAAAATGCTCTTAAAATGTTTTTAAAATGCCCTAAAAGCAAAACAAAGACATTTACATTTTAATTAAAATCAGTTCGTATGAACAAAGCAAGCTGTTGGAAACGTTACTGATGTAACCTAGGTTTCTTGTTTTCGTTCAAGTGAACTCGGCTTTCAAACATTTGATTTGGACTGTTCTTTACCAGTAAATCTCTGTCTTTAGTTATTCCTGAATCGGCTGAAATGGCGCGGTAAGGCGTCACAGGAACCTTAGATTACCTACTCATAATGGCTGACATTACAACTTCTGAGAGAAGAAATCGAATAGGCTACCAGGAATAGGTAGTCAGGAATTCTGTGGAGAGCATTTGTTTCATCTTGAAAATATTATTTGAAGCGGGGAACCATTAAAATGATATTAAAATCAGTGAAATCAGCAAAAGTGCATTAAAAATGACGAGAAGAGGTAAAAATGACTTATCGACGAAAAATGCAAATAAATGATGTATACAAATTGGTCATTTTCGTTTTAATAACATTAAATGAATTTCTATACTAAACGGCATTTTCTAAAGTAAAAGGAAGAAAAATGTGACATTTCGTTAAAATATCCGACCCCTAGTGATGACAAATACGATTGTTTTTGAATAGCATACATATTTTCCCGAATCGCGAGTCGGCAAAGGAGGTTTATTTGTAGCTGAAATGCTCACACTTCCCAACAGTAATTTAAGACGGTAGTAGCCTACCAGTTACGCGGTTACAGATAATATTCCGAAGCGCTGTTGTCACATATACGATTTATTTTTGGATCGGAATACCTGGATTGCTAAAACTATATCGTAATCAGGAGGAAGTTAATTCAGCTTACTCTCTTTTTGCAATCGTAATTTGACACGATCCTTTCAGTTGTGAACAAAATTATTATTTATTATTTAATAGATGCTTATCACACGTGAATTCCAATTCTTGATAGAATGTGGATAGACTGAAGGTCTTTAAACCATTTTAATATATACATCTACTGCTTCTAAACTTTCGAATTCTGGCGTTTTTTCTCCAAAAATGTTCTCTCTATAGCATCCAAAACGTGGGAAGAGATCGTACGTACGGCTGAGGAAACAACACTGAAGGATGAAAAAGCTTGCCCTCAAAAGACGAGTACATGCTACTCTGTCAGAGTTTTTCTAAACTATTCGTACGTGGGTGTTAGTCTTCTTGTTTTCAGTCTTTGGCCTCCTCAGCGCCCGGATTCCCGGCCAAGGTGGACAACTCCTTGAACAAATTTATTATTTGTTGCCACAGTAACAGTTTCACCTAATTGGGGGATATTCAATGTGGGTAACATATTACAATGTAATTGGTCTGTCCATAAG
>JAHLJT010002406.1:181846377-181895029 GCA_031308135.1 Acheta domesticus
GGTCGGAGGCAGTTCGGGAGCGCGGCGCGAGGCAGGTCGGTGGCGGTGTGGTTTGTCCGGGGCCGCGCGCGGGGCGGGGGACAGGGGCGGCCGAAGACGGTTTGGGGGAGCGCGGCTGAGGCGGAGGCGGGACAGGTCGAGGCGATGTGGGGGGGGGACGAGGGGGGGGGCGGGTGAGGTGGGCGGGGAACGCGCCGGGGCGGGCGGAGGTGGTTCGGGGCGGAGGTAGGGCAGAGGGATGGGTCGGAAGCGGTTTTGGGGCCGGGACGCGGGGGACGAGCGGGGGCGGGGGGCGGGGGGGGGGAGGCGATGTTGGTGGCAGGGCGAGGCGAGCGGGGTCGGGCGTGGGGAGGGGTCGGAGGCGGCGGCGGGGGCGGGGCCTTGTTTTTCCGAGGCCGCCATCCCGCGCACGCGCGCGCGTCCATATCCGGCACGCGCCGCAGCTGCGCCCAAGCACCGCGGCGGGGCGCCACGCGCCCCCGGCCCGGCGCCACCGCGGCCCCCGGCGGCAGGTGCGCCCCGCGCGCGTCAGCCGGCGCTGCCTTGCCCGCGCCGGCAGAGGGTGGCTCGCTGCCACTGCGCGGCCTCTGACCGGGAGGGCCTACGCTTCCACTCTCAACGCTGCCCGCATTTTCCACACTGGCTAGGTCGAATTCAGTCGCTGTCTGGAGGAGGAATTCTAGCGGCCGGCTGCTCTGATCGGTAGTTTTCCGTGGTTTTCTCCTGTCAACACCAGGCGAATCGCGGACCAGTACCTTAACAAACGGACCGCGCGCGATCTGTCCTTCCTCTTCCTTGTCCTCCCTCTTCCCTTACACTCACACTTACATTAACATGCACTACACTACCACGCTGCCGGAAGACCAGTCGGGAGCTTAGAGCTTGTTCCTCTTGGGGCGGTGTCCGGCCGGTGCGGGGAAACCTGGTTAGGAAAAAACACAAGTGGCATATATGTCGGCGGCGGATTTCGCCATAAAACATGCACTACATTTGCGGGGATTAGACGTTGACGCGCCCTGAATCAGTACCCAACCTACCAAAACCTGCCACTCGGGGGGGGGGGTCCCCGCTCGAGTCAAGCTCTCCATAGGTTTCGCCTACCTCCACGCCTCCGTTGCCACGTCATCACTTTTTAGGGCTATCATTAGAGCATCACAATCGGGTCTCCGAGTTACAGTCGCAACCGATATACGAGGGCCCCTAACCCCAATAAATAAATGAACTCTGTTGCCTGCTCTCAACCGGTCTCGCCACGGCAAAGCGTCTCAGAACGCCTCGGCTGCTGAATGACCCGAAGTCCTGTGAGCGCGTCACCTGCTGCGCTTGTCAACCCAGTCCTCTTCCGTAGGCAACCCTCCGTTCCCACTCCCTCGTCTCTTTCTGCACCTGTTTCCTTCCCGACTTGCCCTGGGCGGGCGGCCAGGGCATGTCACAAGCCCTTCTGCCGATCTCCATTTTGTGAGTTTGGGCTTCCACCCTCTCACGCTCCTTTTGACATCATGCATTCCTGCTTAGGCCCACAACAGACCACACTGAGGAATGCGTTACTAGAAATGTGGAAAATCGAAACAAGGGACACTTATCGACCTCCACACACTTAGAAGAGTTTTTTCGTTCGCTACTACGGAGGCGAAAGAGTTCTTCGCTCCAGTTGGTCGGCGACTGAGTTTTCTCGGACATTTCTACTCCTTCATTTGTTATACGACATTTAGGCATTAGCTGGCGCAGGAAAACACTAAACAGTGTGTAGAATAGAGTGAGATTATAATATTTAGCAGAAAAAATGCGATAAACTACCAGATTTTTATTGTTTTCTTGAAATTCTCTTTAAATGGAAATGAACTAGAAAACACGTGTCTGCAAGTTATTCTTTTTGTATGACATTCGTTCATAATGAATTATATAAAAATAAAATTTAAATCAAGAATCTTGAAGGGGTATTTTTGAAAGAATTGACTTAATTCATTATTTGTTTTAATTTGTACTTATTATTGATGAATGAATTTATTAATTCATATTAAATTTTATTACGAATTGTTTGACCATTCATTATTTATTCACAATTCAACCAACAAATATAGTAAACCAGAGGGGGTAGTGATTACGGAGGTCAAGAAAATTTGCTTACTGTACTCCTCTCCTATACGTCACATAAGTTCCTGTTTTTTTACAATAAATAATTATTTGAATGCATTGCTGTAGTGTGTTTCCCTTTAGACAATTCGAACCCGTTAAACAAATGGTTTGGTATGGTATGGTTTGGTTTGATTATGGTAACCCAATCAGGATTTCACGGGTTATAAATTACACAAGGAGCATTTAATAAAGCAAGAAATGTAACTCGCAGCTGATCTCATAGCTAACTGCTGTCCCCATTCTCGGCTTGTGGCACATAAAGGCATTTCAAAACATCGAATAACCTATTTCTAGCGTGTGGGCGCCACCCCACCGGCCTATTTCCTTATTTCTCGCCGCACATTTCTCGCAACGCATTCCCCGGCATGGTCTGTTGTGGGCCTGTTAGACTTACCGTTAACGTGTTTGTTTCATTGGCGCCTGCCTCCTAATGAATTTCCAGCTACCTTCCCTTACAAACCGTCTTGCACAACTCAGCCACCTGTCCAAAATGTGGAGAAATGTTATCAACGTATTATCGAAGCAAACTGGGACACGCCGCGTCGTGTTTGTGGTGGTTGACCAACATGTTGTGGCCTTCCTCAGAGCGTACTGCTGGAATGTCATCGTCTTGCATTATCATTTAACGTGCCGCCAAAATTTAAAAACTCTCTCGGCATCAAAAACCAAATTTATAAAATATTTCAAATGAAGGTTGCAAATCATTTTCAAATTATCTTAAAATTGCTGTCCTTGATAATATGATCTGTATTATTGTAAAATTTATTGTAATTATTATTTATATTTGATCTATTTTATGAAACGTTTCTCTGATGTAAATCAATGGTGGTCGCTAATGACCTTAGATGTTTTTAAAGCGACTTAAATAAATAATTGTTCAAAAACCGTTTTGCAATATCTTATATTACATCAAGAAGCGCCGTCCTTCTATCCATCCGTCCGTGTACATAGCACATGTCTTTCGGACTGTGGAAAGCATTGCTACTTTTCTCAATGTCACAAATAATTTTTCTGTAAATTTTTCCTTCTTCTAATAGTTTTTTATGCACCGTCATTAATTTCTTGCTTCAGCTAGTGTTATAAATGCAGTTTCTGGGTTTTAAAAACTATGCAGCTTCTGGTATTTAGAGAGGTATCTATTGTTTCCAATTTTCCCGTGAACTCGAGAAAATCCAAAATAATCACTTTCCACTTGACTGAATAGTACAAATATTTTATTGTTTTATTCTGGCACGGCACAACTGACGGCAATGCGACAGCAAGGATCCAAGTTAGATGCCTTCCGCCGTTAAATACTTCCTATTCACGTGTTACAGTTTGGAACAGTAACTTATTTTATATTCTTCGTATGCAAGAACTGCTGTATTGTGTATAAACCACTTTATTTTGCAGTGCCACACGCAGATTTTGTAAAGATTGTTTATGTTAAAATGTTTAATTTTTTGCAGTGTTTTTTGATGTTAATGATAGTATTTTATTTGTTTTCGAGATATATGAGCGCCACTTTGTGTTGTTTTCGTTCAGTAAAATTCTTGCTCTGCATCCCACTGATTTTCAAAAGTCTTTCAATGATTTTATGCTTTATCACATAGAAATAGTTTGGTCGTTCCTCGTCACTCTTAATTTCATTACATTTGAAATATATCTTTGTATTTTCTTGTTAGTGTATTGAATGAGTTATTGTCGAGCTTATGTTCAATATTCAATGTAGATTGATTTATTTTCATTCATTCCACTGTGTGCAGTGATGTCATAAACGGGAAAGTATTGTAAATACAAGTTTTAAAGTGCTAAATGTATTTAGTGTTATTGTTATACCTATCAAACTGAAATATTGTGATTTTGCTAATTTTAAGTAATGTATTTGTTTGTTTCAGGTGAGTTCGCTTGTGCGTGTATTTCGAATTGCATGGTGAGTCTGCGTGATTTTTGATTGGACATTAATACTCCGACCGTTAAATTTAATGGCGAAATGTATCAGGGACGTGCGTAGCTAGTTTGTAACTCCACACTTGACGGTATCTGCACACGGACTTGATTCCCGTCAAGGTGGACATCTCCTTGAACAAATTTATTTATTTGTTGCATAGTAACAGTTTCACCGAATGGGGGGATATACAATGTGCGTAACATATGTACAATGTAATTGGCTGTCGAATAAGGTTATAGAGGGCTCACAATTAAATTTGTAACTAAAATTTTAATGAATATATAGGAACAGTTCAGTTAGTTGAATTTATGTAGGATTAGCGGAGTCCTGCAGACGTTGTTCTACCCTTTTTCTCCCTCTTTCTCCGTGACCCTGACTATGAACTGTTATCTCTATCTGCTATCTCTTAACTTCTTCCAACGGTACACTGACTAGACTTGGTAGTGTCAATGAGGTGGTAATTTTTTTTATTGTCGTTATTGTGTTTATTATTGATGTCAACTTTTAATCAATTGAAGGGGTGGGAGAAGATGGTGCTAAGCCTCATTTAGTAAATCCAAACAAAAAGATCTTAGAAAGTTGTAAAAGCAAACAATTTGATCAAAATGCTGAACAAACGATTTCATAGAATAACAGTATAGTGTAGAAAGCAGTCAGAAGGGTCCATATAAAAGAAGACACGTCTCATTGTACGAAAATGTAGTTTTCCTCTGGCTGACAAAAATGATAAACAAATGGGTTAGCACTATGTTTACCAGAGCCCTTCAATTATGTGCAGAACGTTCTAATTTCACACTTTCTCGTTCAAATTATTCCATTCTATGCCAAACCGGCACTTCGAAACCTTTTAATTTTTATGTTATTGAGAGAAAATTATGAAATGCTTTGTAAAAAAAAAATCGGTGTCTTTTCAGCAAAAAATCTCATATTACAGGGCCCTGGTATCGACAAGTGGATCAATCCAGTTGATGAATCCAGTTGATGAACAACTCCTCTAAGACGTAGTGTAGCCAGAATCCATTTCTGTGGGTCCTTGATACCAAAAAATCAAACGACACAAAACGTCTGACTGTCCGTCCGTAAACAACGCTAGTGGCTAAACCGATTAGCAGATTGTCTCCGTAATTGATATTCCTCTATCTGACTGATGTCGCGGCCCCTTGAATTTGAAACCAATATTTTAATTTCGGGGGGTTTACATGAAGCCCCTCGGACATTTTCCAAATTTTCAAAAAAAATTGCACCATCGTTTGTGATTAAATCTGATTGTTGGTTAGTGTGAAGGGCTTTTAAGAGAACGGTGCAAGTCTCATATTCGTTAAAAACCTGGATTTTCGCGAGAAAGTGCGTTCTGTTTTAGGCCCACTACTATCAGCTGTTTCTCGCCAACGAAGAAGAGTCCTTTTGAAAAGCTAGTTTGCCACCGCGCGCCAGTTACATCCTCGTGCTTGTCCCCGCCGTGTTCCAGGCGAATGTGTCTTGCTGCGAGCGATCGCTGGCCATCCATTTGAGCGCGGGTGCGGCGCGTCGACAGGCCGTTCCAGTCCATCACGCGCAAACGGCCGCGCGCAGAAGAACGCGCGCGGCGAATTCGCGCTCCCCGCAAACGAAACGACTCTTCCCTGGCAAGACGCGGAGCCGCGCCTGGTGAGGGCCGTCGTTCCGCGGTGACAAGGGGGCCGATTTTGATGACCTAAAACACCGCCAATAGTAATCAAAGGTAAATACCACGAGTGCTTTGGAAATTGTCGATAAATCCCCGACTCGCCAAGCGAGGAGGGGATTTATCTGGGTATTTCCAAAACACTCGTGGTATTTAGTAGGACGATTCCCCAAATGAAATTATGCTCAACAAAGTTAAAAAATGCGCCAAGTATTGAAAAAAAACTGAAAGCTATGACAAAATCAAAAACGTTTATGTTACAGCATACACGCGGTTTATTGGGCATCGACATAGCGATCGATGTATCCCGCCTCCTAAAAGAGGTGAGTCACAATTTGTGATTGGCCAGTAGGGAGAAGCGGTAAGAAAAAATGGTATAGAAAAAGCGATAAACTGATATAGGAAAAGAGATACACTGCCCTGATTGGGTCGATTTGTATGGAAAGACGGGGAATCACGCCTGGTGAGGGCCGCTGTTCAGGGATGACTAGGGGGTCGATTGTGATGACTTAACACACCGCCAAATATTTTCATAGGTAATACCACGAGGGCTTTGGAAATTGTCGATAAATCCCCGACTCGCGAAGCGAGAAGGGGATTTATCTGAGAATTTCCAAAGCACGAGAGGTATTTAATAGTACAATTCTCTGAATGAAATTACGTTCAAAAAAGTTTACAAAATGCGCCAAATATTGAAAATAACTGAAAGCTACATTAAAATCAAAGAACTTATGTTATAGTACATACGCGGTTATTGGACATCGACATAGCGATCTATCCAAAGATAGATGAGACACAGTTTATGATTAGCCAGTAGGGAGAAGCGGTAAGAAAAATCGGATGGAAAAAACAATAAAGATTTTGAAATACGCTGCCCTGATTGGGGTGATTTATATGCAAAGACGCGAAGTCACGCCTGGTGAGGGCCGCCGTTCAGCGATGACTAGGGGCCGATTTTGATGACTTAACACATCGCCAAATATTTTCATAGATAATACCACGAATGGATTGGAAATTGTCGATAAATCCCCGACTCACGAAGCGGAAAGGGATAGGACGATTTCTCGAATGAAATTACGTCCAACAAAGTAAAAAAATGCGCCAAATGGCGAAAATAACTGAAATCTATGTTAAAACCAAAGAAGGTATGTTACAGTGCATTCGCGGTTATTTGACATCATAAGGATCCATGCATATCACCCCATAAGATAGATGAATCACAGTTTATGATTGGCCAGTAGGGAGAAGCGGTAAGAAAAATCCAATAGAAAAAGTGATAAACGTTTTGAGATACACCGCTCTGATTCGGGAATTTTGTGTGTATAGTTGAACACTATTGGCTTTAATTTCACGTGCGGAATAGTCAATAAAATGCTCTTAAAATGTTTTTAAAATGCCCTAAAAGCAAAACAAAGACATTTACATTTTAATTAAAATCAGTTCGTATGAACAAAGCAAGCTGTTGGAAACGTTACTGATGTAACCTAGGTTTCTTGTTTTCGTTCAAGTGAACTCGGCTTTCAAACATTTGATTTGGACTGTTCTTTACCAGTAAATCTCTGTCTTTAGTTATTCCTGAATCGGCTGAAATGGCGCGGTAAGGCGTCACAGGAACCTTAGATTACCTACTCATAATGGCTGACATTACAACTTCTGAGAGAAGAAATCGAATAGGCTACCAGGAATAGGTAGTCAGGAATTCTGTGGAGAGCATTTGTTTCATCTTGAAAATATTATTTGAAGCGGGGAACCATTAAAATGATATTAAAATCAGTGAAATCAGCAAAAAGTGCATTAAAAATGACGAGAAGAGGTAAAAATGACTTATCGACGAAAAATGCAAATAAATGATGTATACAAATTGGTCATTTTCGTTTTAATAACATTAAATGAATTTCTATACTAAACGGCATTTTCTAAAGTAAAAAGGAGAAAAATGTGACATTTCGTTAAAATCCGACCCCTAGTGATGACAAATACGATTGTTTTTGAATAGCATACATATTTTCCCGAATCGCGAGTCGGCAAAGGGAGGTTTATTGTAGCTGAAATGCTCACACTTCCCAACAGTAATTTAAGACGGTAGTAGCCTACCAGTTACGCTTGGTTACAGATAATATTCCGAAGCGCTGTTGTCACATATACGATTTATTTTTGGATCGGAATACTGGATTGCTAAAACTATATCGGAATCAGGAGGAAGTTAATTCAAGCTTACTCTCTTTTTGCAATCGTAATTTGACACGATCCTTTTCAGTTGTGAACAAAATTATTATTTATTATTTAATAGATGCTTATCACACGTGATTCCAATTCTTGATAGAATGTGGATAGACTGAAGGTCTTTAAACCATTTTAATATATACATCTTACTGCCTTCTAAACTTTCGAATTCTGGCGTTTTCTCCAAAAATGTTCTCTCTATAGCATCAAAACCGTGGGAAAGAGATCGTAACGTACGGCTGAGGAAACAACACTGAAGGATGAAAAAGCTTGCCCTCAAAAGACGAGTACATGCTACTCTGTCAGAGTTTTTCTAAACTATTTCGTACGTGGGTGTTAGTCTTCTTGTTTCAGTCTTTGGCCTCCTCAGCGCCCGGATTCCCGCCAAGGTGGACAACTCCTTGAACAAATTTATTTATTTGTTGCACAGTAACAGTTTCACCTAATTGGGGGATATTCAATGTGGGTAACATATTTACAATGTAATTGGCTGTCCAATAAGGTTATAGAGAGCTCACAATTAAATTTATAACTAAAATTTTAATGAATATGTAGGAACAGTTTAGTTTGAATTTATATAAGATTAGCGGAGTCCGGCATACACACTACGTTGTTCTACCCTTTATCTCCCTCGTTTTCCCTGACCCTGACTATGAACTGTTATCTCTATCTGCTATCTCTTAACTTCTTTCTACCTTCCTGCTAACTCCTAACTACTTCCTTCTTCTCCCTTCTTCTACACTGACTAGGCTTGGTAGTTAGTGCCAGTGAGGTAGTAATTTTTATTATTATCGTTATTGTGTTTATTATTGATGTCAACTTTTAATCAATTGAAGGGGTGGGAGAAGATAGTGCTAAGCCTCATTTCGTAAATCCAAACAAAAAGGTCTTAGAAAGTCTTGTAAAAGCAAACAATTTGATCAAAATGCTGAACAAACGGTTTCATAGAACTACAGTATGTGTGTAGAAAGCAGCCAGAAGTGTCCATATCACTGTTTGAAATCAAACAGTGCCATAGAGGATCCCCGCGCCATCGATTCTGCACTTCTCGGACCAAAGCATGAAAGCGCTCATTTTATTATTTAATGGTATACTGCTTTACTCTGTGTGAAAAAAATTCACACAGAGAAATGTGCCTAGCCAAGGCTGGAACTTCCACGCAGACGTAATATTGGCGCAGGTTGTTCTCTTTTTAACGTTTAACTGTGCTGGTGGGGTCTGGGAGATCCACAACAACACACTTTTTTAAAAGAATTTAAATAATTTTAAAAATAATTCCTTAGCGAGTTCCATTCAAATCGTGGGGTTTGCGATCTGACGAGCCACAATCTTGTTACGTGACGAGTTATGGTCAATATCAACCCTTCGGGGTATCCTATACCCTACCACCATAGTTATGTAAGTTTTCAAATACATGTATTCTTATGTAATCGATATTATTTAGCAATGTCGTTTATTATAATATGGAAAGAAAATATATTGTATACATTACAAAGAGTTTATTTTTTATTTTAATTGCAGTTTTACATATAAAATGCTGACAATCATCGACAAAGAGATCGTGGGATTGTTGTTGGACAGTACTAACAAGTTTCAGAATAACCCAGTGGTTAGACCACAATCAACAGTGTCAGAGAAAACAAGAAAAACTTTCTGTAAAGATTGTCTACAAGGATTAATTTGTTGGCTAATTACAAATAATTATAATATAGAGTTAGTATGGGTCCCAAGCCATCAGGGAATACAAGGAAATGAAGATGCAGATAAGGAAGCAAAAAGAGCAATTAACGAACCTTTAAATCCCTCAATTGATTCACCTCCAGAAGAAATCAAGAACTATATTAACATCAATATGAAGAAATTCTGGGACTCCAGCTGGAAAAATAATGAATCAAATAAATTACAAGAGATCAGACCATCCACTTTTGATAAGCCATCCACTTGGACAACATCAAGAAAACAGCAAGTGACAATTGATAGACTAAGAATAGGACATACAAATTTGACACACATACACTTAATTACAAAACAACAGAGAAACAAGTGTGAAAAGTGTGGCTCCGCTTGGACAGTCAAACACCTTTTAGTAGAATGCCAAGAATTTGAATTAGAAAGAACCCAATCCAAACTTCCCAAAAACATTAAAGAATGTTTAAATACCGAAACAGGATGCAAAAAAACATTGGATTATCTAAAGAGAACTAAAAAATATAACCTTATTTAAGGGTATTCAAAATAAATTATAGTTGTTTATATTATGTAATGTACGTAAATAACAATCTGTGATGAATGTAAATAATGATATATGATGTATGTAAATAATGATATATGGTGTATTTAAATAATGATATGTGATGTATATGTAAAATATGGTATGTGACATATGTAAATAATGATTCATGATTTGGGTAAATAATGATAAGGTGAATAATTATGTAATGATGTAAGTAAATAATGTGAACTGTAGATGTGGTTTAGGAATAGTATCTTACATTGTATGTCAAAATTTGTAATATTAAAGAGGTCGCTGATGACCATTGTAGTTATAAAGCGACCTAAAATAAAATTAATAAAAAAAAAGGATCTGACAGAAAACCCAAACATCTTTTCATTAACGGCCTTTTAACTTGTTTGCAATGCTCAAACGTTTTTGTTTAAATTATTCGGCTCCAAAAATTCAGTAACATTCTAATAATTTTGTTTTGTTCCTTTGTGTTTATCAATTTTGATGCATTTTTATGCATATATTTAATTTATTTCCTTTTATCGAAATAACTTATCAAAATACTGAATTTTATTAAATACACTTTTCGTTGATACATATTGCATCCAGCGAATTACTTTCTACCTTGGATCTCTGGGTCCCCACCAACACAGTTACGCTGGTATTTTTCAGCAGCACGGTTAAAGATTAAATCTTTCAGTCGTAAATGGCCGACGGTGGCAAGTAACAGCATTTGGCGCTGGTGCAGAGAACAGCAATTCTCTGAGTTTTGCGCAAGCGCCATCTCAGCGCGTTCGCCTTCTGCGAAAGAGAAGCGGAGGTCGTTGCAGTTGACAAATTTGAGACGAGATAATTACAGTTCCTGAATCGTGAAAACGAATCTTTTATCTGGAATCGCGTAAGGAAATTTTCAGCATTTTTCCCAACGGAAGCCTACCCCTTGTCAGCCATTTCACCCCAAGGGCGCCTTTAGTCCTGGAGCGGATCCAGCCGATCAATTTGGGGTGGGGGGCCATCAGATATATTTGTTAAATAACACACATATTTTTATTATATTTTGTAGCGTAAATATGGTGGTATATAATATTATAGTTTAAATAATTACATAATTATTTATTTATATTAGACGTAATTACATAATTACATCTAACTTAAATAAACATTTAAATGAATTTTTGCAAATAAATGAAGGTAACAAAAGTTAATTCTAGGCCGTCGTGGCACCCCCTGGATCCGCCACTGCTTTAGCCCAGGTGACAACTCCCTCGCGGTGAGTTGCGAAGCGAATGTTTTCCTCTTTTTAAATTTTTCATCGGCTGGAAGGCAATGGGAAGAAGAAATGGCTGCGTTTGGCACATGATAAGGGAAAACCCAATTCTCTAAATATCTCTCAATAAAACGCAGGGCAGTTTCGAAAAAAATGATTGTGATTTTTTGCGAATGTTTTCCTCTTTTTAAATTTTTCATCGGCTGGAAGGCAATGGGAAGAAGAAATGGCTGCGTTTGGCACATGATAAGGGAAAACCCAATTCTCTAAATATCTCTCAATAAAAACGCAGGGCAGTTTCGAAAAAAAATGATTGTGATTTTTGAAAATTCAGATGTTTATAAAATCAGAGTTTTTAATGAAAATAGAACTTTTATCGAATTTATGAGTGCACTACACTGTATTCGAGCGAGAAAAGGAAACACACATTGAGCCATTTTTGAGAATTTTTAATACTTCAGCCTGGCAGTTAAATGTGATATTTGAAAGCGACATTAACATTATTTATGAGCGGAAGAACAAATAACATTGATATTTGAAACATTAATATTACTTATGAGTAGGGCCCGGATAATTATGTACTAAAAATTAGTAAAATATATGCATATATATGTATTAAAATGTATAGAAATATGTACTATAAAGTAAGAAATATGTAACTCTTTAATTATTATATCAATTCGTTTTATTAAAATACTTTTGCTTAAATAGGACTGTAGACTTAATATACTCGTAAAGACCAAAATACTCCTCATAATTTTGTTATTTAAAATGATCTCTGTAACAATGAGAAACAAATATTTGTTTCAAATACTTAGAAATTAAACTTTTTCTATTATCTGTTTGAGGGCCTTGCACCGATCAAGTGTTCCACATCCCACGAAGTTACTGGTGTAACTTTGTCCCAAAATGTCAGTGTTCAATGCTATTTATGGATTAGGGAATAAAAATAATGCTTGTGGATATTTAATCAATTGACTCTTAAATAGTACAAATTCCGCTTTCTTTAATGATGTTCTTAACCCAGACGCTATTCCTAGACTTCTCTGAAAAGATACAACAAATTTTACCTTTGACAGATTCCCAGTCTGCGTTACCACAAGGTTTAAGCCAATACCATGAATTATTTTCTGTCCTTTTCTCTATCCAAAAGCTGTAGTGCCACATCGTGATTTTTCTTCAGATTTTTACCTCACTTTTACATAAAAGGGCTTAGGCGCACGTGTAACAAACGGGTGACACGTGTAACAAACATGAAACGTAAATATATCGTGTTTTTGACTTGATGGAGTTAACTTACGGAAATATGTAATTACATAATTATCCGGGCCCTACTTATGAGATGTGAAAAAAGGGCTCAAAAGCTCGCATATGCCCGAGTAGTGCGTGACACATTTACCAATGCCTCCGTTCTTCTATCCATACTGCTTACTAAAACACTTTTTCCTCAGGGGGATTCTAAAAACGGACTGTACCACCGGAGAGTCGGTGGTATCGAATATTTGGACTGAATTCAAAACTTTTCCCGTATAGTACGTTCATCCGAAGAAAAGTAGCAGAAAAGTGTTTATCGCACGGGGGTCATACAGATGTAGTGTAGCAACTTATTATTAACCACGAAGGATAATTTTGAATCAAATAAAATATTTATGCCTGGGGGAAGGGAGTAAATAAAATCTTCCGTCTAAAATATCGCGTTCTTGCAAAGGGAGAGGTCGAGCCTGGGGAGATAAGTCGCTGGGGGCTCTAGGCAGAGGAGGCAGCGGCGGCGGCGATGCCAAATACTTCACTGAATAGATTAATTGTTGGGGATTCCGAGCGCGTCAAATAATGAGATCATTAGTCCCGTAAATATGGTGCATGTTTTAATAGGGAGATGGTCTTTCACCGCTGGACGGCGAGATCCGGCGCCGACCTACCGTTGACTACCGGGGTTTTCCCCAACCTGGTATCTCCCACCAGCAGGGCACAGCCCCAGACGGGACAAGCTCTAAGCTCCCGACCGGTCACCTGGCATGTGTGGCAAGATAATGCATGTAAGTGACGTGTGCGTAAATAAGGGATGAGAATAGGACAAGGAAGAGGAAGGAAAGATCGCGCGCGGTCCGTGGTCCGTTTGTTAGAGTATTGTCCGGCATTCTCTCGGTGTTGCTCGGAGAAACCACGGATCACTACTGATGAAAGCAGCCGGCCACTAGACTTCTCCTCCAGACAGCGACTTAATTCGACCTAGCTGGCAAGCTAGTGTCGAAAATCCTGCCACCGTGGTGAGTGGAGCTCTAGAGCCTCCCGGTCAGAGGCAACAGAGTGATACCAGTTGATGCTCTGAGCCACCTCTCCCGGAGGTCCACTGGGCTTCGCCTGGGAAATGACCCTTCCATCTGAGGCGATCGCCGCTGCGACTCCAGAATCAACCCTCCGCCAACGGCGTTTAGCCTCTCCCCAGCCCTTACCAACTGCTCGCTCCCTCGGCGCCGTCACCCTCATCTGGGCGGTAATCCCACCCGCCACGCCCCGCGTACTTTCTCTCTTCTGCCCGTCTCCTCCTTTCCAACCTGTTTCATTGTAATATTCCTATTAATGTTTCATGTCATTATCCAGTGCCCCTTATACAATCTGTCCACACAAAAATACTTTCAGAATCTGAGCTCTGAGACAATTCGTACTTCTATTGATTATCAAGATAGAGGGATCCAATTCTGTGAGGATATAAATATATTTATTAAAATTTAATTCACAAATTTTTAAACTATATTTGAAGTATATTATTACATATTGTGACTTATTTAAGTATACGTGTGTTTTTCAGTGTGTAGTGGGTATAAATTGTATTCAATTTGAATGTTTGTATTTATTTTTTTATGACGTACACAGACCAATTGTTAAACCAATGAGTCGCTAATGACCTTTGCTGTCGAAGCGACTATAAGTAAATAAAAAAATTGTTTCTGACACAGCTCTGCTTCTCCTTACACTTCTTATACTGTCCCCTACGTAAGTTCCCATCCGTGATTCTTCCCTTCGCAGACGTTTCAGATCCTTCTTGCGTCATCCCGCTACACGTAGTTCTTACGACAGTTTTTCCCGCATCATCTGTTTTGCTCCGCGTTTCGTATGATTGATTTCCTCCTCACTTCTTACAGTTCCCGCCGAGTTGCCGCTTTTCTCCGTACCCGAACGCTTTTCTCTGCCAGTCAAGCCTCGCTAATGATGATACAGTAGTGTTCAATGAAACCGCATCTAAATAAAATGGGAATTTTGAATCTTCTGTGTTTTACATATCTTTCAATTTTTAAGCAAAAATTCGTAGAAATTGGTAATCATACATTTTTATTAAGATTATACGATGTTTCCGATTCCATTACCTTCATAACTTAGTCGAATTATGAAAATCAGGTGGTTAATTTTCAGGATTTTATTGCAGAGTGCAACTGTGAACGAGGTGATGCGTTTTTTTAGCACTACTGTAGTTATCCTACGCAACTTACTACTACAACGTTTCTTCCCCAACCTTTCTCAGCATCTGACGCTTCTCCTCGCTCTTTAGCACTCCATCTTCACTCTTAGAGGTGAGCAACGCGTTATCTTACGTTATCTCATCGCTTATCTCCCCAAACTTTCTCCATTGCACGTTCTCCATTCCGCTTCTCCTCTACCCATTGACACTCTATCCTCACTCGTTGCCCCACCCCAAAACAAAAAACACAAAAAAAATTAAGAAACTTCAGATACCTCAAAATAGAGCCATGAAGGTAATGCAATAGATACACTCCAGTGCTAGACATGCTAGACACTCTGAAATTGATGTCAATAAAAGAGAGAATTCATTACAAGACACTATTTTTTATTTTTAAATTAATTAAAATCATATAACAGGAGCTTTAGTAAACAAAATCCAAAGAGTTAAATGTAAAAGAACAAGGGAAACAAGACAGCACAACATTTAGTAATTAATTTTAGTAAATCTGCACAGGCAAAATATAGACTATTTGACAAAGGATTTGAATTATATAATATGTATTTTATGTAAGAAATAGCGGAGAAGGCTATATAAACCAAATGTATCTATCTATCCATTGACCGATCGATCGATCTACCTGTTCTATCGCTTTCCGTATGGCCACCTTCGTCCATCCATCCTCCTCCTCCTCCTCCAGCTGTTGCGTCCTCAACAGTCTTCCCTCCGTCTGCGAGAGCATCTTCACAGCTAGATCCGGTCTTTCCTTCCTGGCCGACCCGTGATGTGGCGGCCAGACTGCTCACTTCCGTCTCTGATATTCGGGCTTCAAACACGCGGTGGGTACGTGAAGTGTCGACAAGGCGGATTCACGGCACATTTTGTCGGGGTTCTCCCGTTTTCTTTGCTTGCCATCGTCATTCCAATCATATTATCACACTTCGTAGTTACGGCTGGAACTTCGAAGAATCTTAGAAAGGAATACCCATCGTCCTCTATATTATTTCATTAGTATACGTTCCCTTTTCGGCACTCACACGAAACCAGGGAGGCTTCAAGAATTCCACTTTAACATCAAAACTATGAAGGATTTGTCTGAAAAATAATCCAACTATTCATGTAAAATGCAACCCGCAACGCACTTCAGGATTTGTTAACGTATATAGTTTAATAACTCCTAAACGAAGCGTTTTAGGGCCGGAAGAACTAAAATTTTGAGGCCAAAGAATCTACAGGATGAGATTTTCTTGACCATTCTATTACATTTTTGCTGGTTCGACGCGTCTCGATTCTACCTCAACTATTCAGAGCCTGTAGAATCTGCAACTGTATGTGAAATTACCAATTAATTGATCTTCTATGCGATTGAATTACACGGGTGTTCCTCTTTGCTGGATAAAAGAATTAAATAAGAATAGTTTGCATTGCCAAGATGTATTTTACTGTTATCAATTACAAGGTGACATATATAACAAGAGATGTAGCATAAGAGAGTCTTGAAGAAAAATACATATTACAAGCTTAATATGGCAATGGAAAAATAAGCAAGAGGGTGGAGTATAGCTTGCGAGAGTTCTCACACGGGTGCGCTAGTTTCACCCCCCTTCTACTATTCTCTAATGCCTCACATGTCACGTCTTTGGTCATACCTCCCTTATCCACACTCGTTCCCTTGCTCTTCTGCAGTTCGTCTTGGCTCTTTGACCCCATTCCTTGGCCCACTATCTCCGCCCCTCGCCCGCCTCAGCCACACGGCTCCATTCTCTCCGCTCGCCGCCCCGCCCCGCCCCCTCCCGCTCGCTTCCGCGGGCGGCCGGAAATCTCGACGGCCACCTCCGTCCTCCCTCCCTCCCTCCCTCCCGGTGCGACACGGCATCTCGCGGCTGCGGCGACACCTCCCAGCGCTAAGTGGAAACCGACAGCCTGGCCCGGCGGGGGGCGGGGCGGGAGGCCGGCCGAGGAGCCTGCGCGGCGTGTTAGGGGGTGGGGCCGCCCCGGCCATCGCCGCCCCCCCCCGCCGCCGCCGCCGCCGCGACTCCGCTCTATATATATCAAGCGCTGTCCCAGCAACCTGTGCCGCCGGCCAGCGCGCGGACAATGGGCGCCTCTTCCCCACCCCTCCTCTCCCGCACCCCCACCCTCCCCCGTCCCGCCGCGGACCGGGCTCCTTCGCCGTAGATAAACCATTGTCGCCCGGACCCGCCCCTCCTCCATTATCAAATATTTTGGGCGCGCCCTCGCCGCCAGACCGCCGCCGCGGCGACACCGCGGATTGTTCTGCGGCCGCCGCCGCCGCCGCCGCGCTGCTGCCTCGCGCGGAAAAAAATCTTCGCGCGTGTTTGTGTGATTTGTCACTCTGCATGCGCGGTGTCAGGCGAGAGGGCGAGTTGGGTGGCCATCCAGTGCCAACGGTTCGGACCACGCACTGCCACCCTTTTGCACCTGCTCTGTGCTGTGGTGACGTTCACTAATACGGGATGTGGGGTGGAAATCGGTACAGTCGTACGTTTATGCAAATGAACTTTTGACTGTAATCGCATACGAGTAGCATTTGATTGATGGTGGAATAGAATGCGTACATTTTGAAGACGTTTGGGATCTGGAAAGAATTGTTCGAACTAGAGGCTGTTGGCATGCAGTTTATAAAAACCGTAAATGACGCAGGAAAGACAATAATGACAAATTAATACATCGTACAACTGAAATACTTTTTTCTAAAAGTTTAGTGCAAAAAAGGCGCCATTATGCAGGCTATGAGAAGGAACACATTGATAGAATACATCCAGAACGAGCACGTTTTTAGTCGCATCTCAAACGCTATTCTGATTCACGCACCCGTCGACAGAACAGACTTCGAAAAAAAATGAAGTAATTGAAAGGAAACTATTCGGAAGAGGTAAATGCGTAGTTTCAATCTTAAAAAAGTACAACGATTACCAAAGACAAATTAACTTCAGTAACTTAGAAAAATGCAAGAAAGTGGCTACAATCAAAATCTGAGAATACGGCAGCTAATGTTAAGAAACAATGTGATAATGCACGATTTTTCATCTGAAATCGCAGTAATAATGGGGTGGGGTTGGGAGCCGTGGTGGGAGCGGTGGGACAGGAGAGCTGGAGCGGGCACAATTTCACGTGGGAGTTGTGCTGGTCGTGCCGGAGTTAGAAGAGGCGCTCTGAAAAAAAAAACACAACAAAAAAGCACGCGTGTACATATGATTTGTCTCCCTGCATGCCGAGTGTCAGCCTCTGCCGCGGCGGCTGCGTCTGGGCGAGCACCCAGCACCCCCGCCCCCTCCTCTTCGCACCTGCTTTGTTCGCGCCGCCGCCGCCCCCATCGCCGCCCCGCCGCCGCCCCGCCGCCGCCCCGCCGCCGCCTCCGCGCGTGTGTCCGTGACGTGTTGTTGCTGGCCGGCGCAGTTTCGCGGCAATTTACGCGTAATTTTGTGGTAGACGCCCCGGGCGATGCCTTCGGCCATTGTATTGGCTGAGCAACGTGCGAGAGCGCCCGTGTCGCGCGGCGGGGGCGGGGGCGGGGGTGGGGGCGGGGGCGGGGGCGGCGGGAGGGGGCGTGTTCTCTCGCTCGGCGGAAGAATAGGAAGGGATTTACACCCGCAGTCAGAAACACGGAGCAGCAGCAGCAGCAGCGGCAGCAGCGAGAGGAAAAGAAGAAGAAGAAAAATAAAACACGGGACAATAACGCGCGAGCGCGCGGGTATAAACTTAGCCGTGCGTGTTCTGTGCGCCGCCGACGGCCGCGAAATCTGCGAATAAAAAAGCAGGGCGCGTTCATTTTTGCGCCGCATTGTTGTTTGAAATTGCGCGCGACTTTTGGAATTACGTGCGGGGTGTGACTCGCCCGCCGCGATTTCTTTTTTTTTCTTTTTTCTGACTTTTGTGCTAGGTGCGAATTCTTGATGGATCCATTTCGCTACCTGACGTGGCGCTGGTATTAATAATTACGAGGGAGTTGGTGTGCAGTTAAGATTCTAGAGAATGTGTGTTTCTTTTGTTTAACTTTGGAATAAATAACAGAAATAGCATTACAAAATAATTGTGAGAATAATTGTTTCAGAAAAGATAATAAATTCAGTTATTGTTCGAAATATATATTTCGAACAAGGTATTTCTGGTTCGAAAGGATATTTCTTGTTCTTTTTGTTCGAAATAGATTTTCTTATATTTCGAAAACGATAAAGAATTTATTATCTTATTGAATTTCTTAAAACTTTTCCTTTTTTATTTCTTTTACAATATACTAAATGTCTTCCTTTAACTCATCTTGTGTTGTGACTTTATTGTATATATTTATTCGACATAATTTAGTTCGTCTTTCCGGGGAGAAGCTTTTACTGAATCCATTTCATTATCTGACGTTGCACTAATATTAAAAATTATAAAAGCGATGAATGTGTCTAATAATGACAATGTTTTCAATAATAGATTCTTTGTGGATTCTGTTTCTTTTGCGTTTAGTTAATGAAGTAGTAAGGAGAGACATTTGTTGGCTGTCGTTTACCTCCATAATTGTTTACAAACCTTAATCAAATTAATGACGGATTGCATGGCAATTGAGAATCTTGTATATAGCTAATCGTTTCAAGATTTTAATTCTGATTTGGATTGTTATAATTATTCCTGTTGTGAAGCAGTAAAAAATGTATTACTTGAAACTAATTTTAGCACCAAATGTACCACGATTTCAAATGCGTTTTACAACAAATAATGACTAAGATGTGTTAATTCCAAGAGAAATTGTGGTATAAATAGTATTACATAACCATTACTAAACGCTAGAATGTAGGTGTCATTTTAGTATCACTAGATTTTTAAAAAAATGTCTTCGGATGCAGTAACGGACGATAAAAAATTGGTGCTAGACTCATTTCCAGTATTTTCGAAAATATCTCGTATAACTCTGTATTTTCTAAAATTGCAAAATGTTAACATTTCAATACTACAAAGTTGATCGAGATTTTACCTTAAATAGTCTGTTCTACAAAGTCAGCTCTATAAAAAAATGAGGTACAATTTTTTCGTGCAATTTGCGCTTGATCACCTTGAAATTGATAAAAAACACATTTCCCCAAAGTCGCTCTAAACTTTGCTTTAAATAATAACCTAATAATAAAACGTATCCAATTTTTATTAATGACAATCCTTTATTGTTATATCTATATACTGAACACAACGTTTCGTAACTTGTTTAGTTACATCTTCAGGCGGCTCCTAAATTACGGGAGACAGAAATAAATTTTATTCGCTAATTCAATTAATTTTACATAGTCACTTAATTAAATTTAAAACACTGAGTTAAAATGCAAAACACAAACAAAAACAAAAACAAAATAAAATAAACATTATATCTCAATGAGACACTCACCTTAATAAAGGGAACTGTTGTCCCATTCTTAACTGAAAATCACTCGAGGACACATAGTGAACTCACAGCAACCTCACGGGTAGACTCATAATTTAAACTGACCCTAAGGGTGGCTAACCTAACGTAGGTACGGCGCATGAATATGAACAATCAGTGTGGCAACTTAACAAATTAACATTTAATCATTACTCTTGGTGTGTCTAAATTTATACAACATATTATCATATGTGTTGGTAAAGACATTCATTTCTACGTTGGTATTAAGGGTGTAATTTAATTTAATTTGAAGGGTTTCAGAAATAAGTCAAGGGAATCTCTTGACCTCGGTGTCCAAAATAATTGGTTTCTCAAAATGAAATTCATGTGACAAGTTCATTCTGTGTCTCGATAAAGAATTGAGTCAAGGAGAAGATTCTTTAATATTTCTCGAATGTTCTTTCATTCGTTGTCTAATCGGGCGCTTGGTTTGTCCTACGTATGTTAGATTGCAATCAAGGCAAGGTAAACTGTTCTCACTATTCAAGAAACGGTACCTGGTCTTTGACATTTTTTATTAGATTTTGCTTATTGATTAATTTATTGTAAATCCGAAGTTTAATATTTGATCTAAGACATTCTTTTTAAACTTATTTTGTATTTTGGGTACGTATGGCATTACTATAGTCTGTTCTTTGTCTGCGTGTTGTGTATCGGCCATAACTATATCTGTTTGTGAAGGAGCACTCAATACTCTCAATCTTTTGTAGTAGATATAGTTGCGCGTAGCAAATAATTTAGGGTAATTGTTTTCTTCTAAAATTTTCTTAACCTTGTTCAAATTATTATTATGAAATTCTTTATTGGATAACTTTATGGCCCGATCTACTAATCCATAAACTACCGATTTTTTGTGCTGAATTGGATGGGCTGATAAGAAATTTAACGTTCTATCTGAAGAACAATCTTTCCTATACCAATTAGTAGTTATTTTACCCCCTTTCAAATTCAAGGTCATGTCAAGGAAATTTAAAGAATTATTAATCTATTTTTCCAACGTGAACTGAATATCTGGATTAAATGAGTTGTAATCATTCAAAGGGCTCTCTATGTTATCCTTGTGCATTACAATCATTACATTTTAAATTTTTGTTTAAATTTTCAATTGGTGTACAAGCTTTGCTTTAAATAATTTCCACGGACGAAACAAAGGACTCAGGTGTCATTTTCGTTGAACTTTTTGCATTTTCGAAAATTGCAAATTTAGAAGTAATGTGAGAATGTTTGTGCGATTGTAGTTCCTAGTTCTCTAGAGTCAGAATTGCCTTTTTAATATGTGTCGGATTAATAAATAAGATAAAGAAATGGTTACTTTTCTAAGGGATTTCTTAATTCTTAAGACATCCCTTAAAGTATTTTCTTTGTCCTGATCACTTTCCGAATAGAAGAAAAGAAACCGTTTATTTAATGAGCTTGTGCACTTCTAATTTTTATTATTAATATTAATCCTTTCATTTCCTTAAGTCAATATCGTCAATTTTAATTCCATTGAAAAAAAAATCTAAAATACCATAGAAATCAGGTCAATACTTTGTAGTGTCTATTAATCTAGAGTATAGGTCATCCGGGTTGAACATTCTGTTTTTCACGGCGAGGAATTCGCCCCCATAGTCCCAAGACGTAAACACAACGTATACTCTCATTCGGTCTCTCGCACACATACACACTACTCATCCTCACATACACACATACACTCAAAGCTACTCATCCTCACACACACACAAAAACTCAAAGCTACTCATCCTCACACACACTCATACACACACACTCAAAGTTACTGATCCTCACACACACACACACACACTCGAAGCTACTCATACACACACACACACACACACTCGAAGCTACTCATACACACACACACACACACACTCGAAGCTACTCATACACACACACACACTCGAAGCTACTCATACTCACACACACACACACACACACACACTCATAGCTACTCATCTTCTCACACACACACACACACACACTCACTCAAAGCTTCTCATCCTCACACACGCACACACACTCAAAGCTACTCATCTTCACACACTCACACTCACTGCTACTCATCCTCACACACATACACTTACATACACACACACACACTTCTGGGAAGCGTCGGCGCGTCATTAATCAGCCGTCGGGGGAAGCACCTCTTGCGCTAATTAGGCGCCGATTACGCGGCCGCGGCGCCAGTTCATAAATTCCGCCTAATTAATCGCGATGCGATTGCCGCGAAGCAACGCGACGCGACGCGTCGGGTGCGGACCGCTGCCACGCGACTGCAGCGCCGCGGTGAGTAATGTCCGCGAATTAACGCTTTCGGAAACTTGCGGCGAGCGCGCGCGTCCACGCGTCCCACAGCCTCCGGCCTTCGCCGCTAGGAGCGCCATCGGCGACAATGGTGCCGCAGCTGCTGAGGCGGGCCGGAGGCAGAGAGACGGTGGATTGCGGTGTCAGATCGCAACTTGGAGGGAGAGAGTGGGTGTCAGATCGCAACTTGGAGCGAGAAAATGGGTGTCACATTGCAATTTGGAGCGAGAGAGTGGGTGTCAGATCGCAATTTGGAGTGAGAGAGTGGGTGTCAGATCGCAATTTGGAGTGAGAGAGTGGGTGTCAGATCGCAATTTGGAGTGAGAGAGTGGGTGTCAGATCGCAATTTGGAGTGAGAGAGTGGGTGTCAGATCGCAATTTGGAGTGAGAGAGTGGGGTGTCAGATCGCAATTTGGAGCGAGAAAATGGGTGTCATATTGCAACTTGGAGCAAGAGAGTGGGTGTCAGATCACAACTTGGAGCGAGAGAGTGGGTGTCAGATAGCAACTAGGAGCGAGAGAATGAGTGTCAGATCGCAACTAGGAACAAGAGAGTGGGTGTCAGATCGCAACTAGGAGCGAGAGAGTGAGTGTCAGATCGTAACTAGGAGCGAGAGAGTGAGTGTCAGATCGCAATTTGGAGTGAGAGAGTGGGCATCAGATCACAATTTGGAGCCAGAGAGTGGGTGTCAGATCGCAATTTGGAACGAGAGAGTGGGTGTTATATCACAGTTTGGAGCGAGAGAGTGGTGTCAGATCGCAACTTGGAGCGAGAGAGTCGGTGTCAGATCGTAATTTGGGGCGAGAGAGTGGGTGTCAGATGGCAACATGGAGCGAGAGAAAGTGGGATTCAGATCGCAACTTGGAGTGAAGGAGTGAGTGTCAAATCACAACTTTGAGCGAGAGAGTGCGCTATCACGAAGCTTTCAGTAGCTTAGTCTTTCTGAGTTGGTCGATTGGTTGCTCGAACTGACGAAACTGCACATTTTCCCGATGTGTATGAGGTTCGAATTTTGCTGATGCCATGTACTTTTTTGTCCTATCTGTCGACTGGTTTTGTATGACAAGATTCTTGTATTCTGCTGATTTGAATTATTATAGTAGCTTTTTGTCGCATTGATGTGTGCGTTGTCCAAAGTCACTGTCCATTGTTTTTTTAGTTATTTTTAGTGTCCTTTGTTTACGTTTCTGTATTTCTTCTCATTCACATTTTTATGTTGGGTGAGATATGTCATAGATCATCTCCTTTTTTACAGACCTATTGAAGTCAAAGTATTTGGTGTATACCATGCACCTATTGGGCAATAGCTTTTCGTTTGTTAATGTCATCGAGGGCTCTTGTAATGTTTATTGCGAACTGTCAAATAGACTTCGTATTTAAAAACCGGAGAAGTGGCTTTTTTGGGAAGTTGATTCAGTTTGAGTAAAGAATCTCATGAGTTTAAGATTGATATTTCGACCTCAGTTGGGCATAAATTAGCATTGCGGGGACTGTTCTGTTTCTTAATTGTGTATGTCACAAATAACAATTGTGACTATATTTTATTAACATTTCTGAAGTTTTGGTTGCCTAATTTATAACCTTTTCCAAGTACAAACTATTCACGTTTGAAGTGAGTAAATTTTACTCATCACTAGTAAGCAGTGATAATTTTCAGCCTTGGAATTTTAAGGTTAAAACGTTGTAGCACAATTTCATGTACTTTCCTTCTCTCCAACTTTTATTTTTGACTTTTCCAAACGCAAAATAACATTTCAATATTTCTGATCATCTGTTAAACTGGTACTAACAAACAGTGCTTGTGATAATTTGCGGAGCGTGGGTCGTAGTTGTGGTTGTGAGGTGGAGCCCGTAGTGCATTTCATCGCTGTTACAGTCCGTTGCGTGGTGCACCGCATGTCGTTTCTGGTGTCGGATGTTAATGCTGTGATATTTTCGGATACCAAATTCCAGTTGTGTGTGAATGCGGCTGTGTTCGTTTTAAAAATTTGCGTAATACCTGAGAAGCATTATATTCCGCTCTTGAAAGAAGTGAACACAGAGTACTGTAATCCGCTCTTGAAACTAGCAAACGTTTCAACAACTGCCTCCCCAACTTTGCTTTTCTTATTTGTGCTTTCTGATGGTAAATATAAATTACTAGAACATCAGAATCCAGGAATTACGTGCAGTGCCTCCTTCATCTACGAGAACTCTCTTTCTCCACATGCCTTTTTGCGTGCATTTTGGAATTGTACTTTCTAAAACGACTCCCAAAATGATTTTTGCACACTAAAGAGTGCAAAATGCTACGTTATGCGGTTCGGTGAGGTTATAATGTCTTTGAGTTTATTGAACATGTTTGCGGTCGTATATGGAAAAAATCAGTATATCTAAATGCGTGAAATGTAATGAAAGACAATCTTGAGAGCGATCATTCACCAAAAATATAGTTTTTTGGATACATTCCGAAAAGGTTAATTTTTAAAGAACATTCGGAAGGCTCTTTGATTTAATTATATTAGTGATGTATAAATAATCTTGCTTAAAGTTTCAAAGCAATAAATGCTAATGAAACCTATTCTGCGCATTAGTTCTGTCTCTGTTCTGTCTCGAAACTATTTGTTGCTAGATTATGCTGCTAATGTGCTTCGAAGCACGAAGCGCTGACTATATATGCATCTATTCTCTACGAAGCATCAGTACTATCAGACCTTAGGAACAACCACAGTTTGCTTTACACTGACCCTTTCTTCCGATACAACCTCAACTTTTGCAGCTAAGCAGAGTCGTAGGCGTCGATTATATTCGAAGCAAGTCATGAATTCGCCATTGACAGGGGTGTTCAATGCTTTAGCAATGCCAAATTAACATAAAACATTCAGGAATTCCAAAACTTGCTTATGTATGTTACTGAGCTAAGAAAGAATGTCGCTAAGATGACTGTTCCATTTTTGCATCAAAGATCTTGGTTAAAAGGATTTCATAACCACAAACGTTTCAAAAACTTCCTCAAAGCGGTATAATAATCACGCATTTTCTTGAACGATGACCTTGTTTTCCCTTCACTGGCTCAATAAACAGTTGACGTCGAACGCTCGCCGCGAGCGCTGATGATAACATTCCAAACACATTTTCACTAGAGCAAAATAGAAACTATTTTGTGTTGGAGACGACAACTTTGGTCCGTAATTTTCTCCAAAAAATCTAAAGAAATGACCGAAGCTGGAGAAGATCCATCATAGGAGATGCCTCAAACTCATAGGAGAAAGTTAGAACGCAAACTATTGAGAAAGTTGCGAAGGCATGACTGATTCTCCAGAGATTAGCATTGCTTCATAAAATCTACAGACCGTTGTCGTTACTAATACCCCACTCTACCCGCATTTCTTCAATTCCTCGTTCAAGAAAAGTTTCGTGAGTAATACTTAGGTTCTTTGTGCTCACATTAAAAATCTCAATCACCACTTCGGAATCCATGTGTGAGATGCCACGCCCTCTGGAATCACATTTCGTCCGCAGACAACGTCAAAGTATCAAAAATGACTGTTCCATCTGTTGATCAGGGATCTTGAATGGGTAAAATGATTCCATAACCACAAACGTTTCAGGCACTTCCTCGCTGCAGTATACTTTGATTGTACTCGCATGAAAAATGTCCATCAGCACATCGGAATGCATGAGTGAGATGCTACGCCCCCTGGAATCACATTTCGCGCAACACGGCAGCGTAGGCGCAGCGATCGAACGCGCACGGGGGCGGGGTGGAGAGGGCGGGACGAGGCGAGACGAGGCAGGGCGGTGCGCGACTGGGCTGGGAGGGACGGCGCAGGGCGGGCGGAGCATTGCGGGGCGGGCCGGGGCAGAGGGGAGAGGACGGTGCGGAGCGGGGCGGGGCGGGGCGGAGCGGGGCGGGGAGCGGTAGGTGCGCAATTGAGGGTGCTGGCGAGACTCCATAATTGCAACGCGGCGGTCGCCCAGGTGGGCGCGGGCGGGGTGCGGGCGGGGGCGCAAACCGCAAATGCCTCGCGCGGACGCACGCGCCGCTCGCCTGCGTTGGAGGGGGGGTTGGAGTGGGGGGGCGGGGGCGGAGGGGCGATGTTTAGTTAAATGCGACCCCCAGATGCCTGCTGGCCTCGGACACCGCGCGGCCTCTACCGCTCGCTCTCGGCCGCGCGTCGCGCCCTCTGCCCGACGACAGTTGGGTGGCGCCCACCTCTCACCCTCTCCCTCCTCACGCCCGCTCCCCACCTGCCATCTCAGTGCCCATCTGCCTATCCTCATGCCCACTCCTATTCACAATTCCTATCTCTCTCCTCTATTCCTCTCTTCCTCTCATTTAATAATAATAATAATAATAATAACAACAACAACAAAGACCGAATACTTAAAAAGACACGACAGGGTGTGTAGTTACCTACACTGGCAGATCTGTACCGCCCCCCAAGTTCCAAACACATGCCTCAAGTGGTACGAACACTCACCAAAAACCGTGACATCGGTTGGATTGTGTACAATATTGTACGACCAACAAATTCAAAGGGATCGCACGATATCAGCAAACAAACCGGACATTGTTATCCGGGATTTTGAGAAAAAATCGTGTCTACTTGTGATGTTGCTGTGCCTTGCGATCAAAATGTCGTAACCAAGGAGGCAGAGAAACGTCTTAAATACAATGAGTTTGGAAATTCGAGATCAGCCGAATGTGGGGCGTAAAAACACAGGTCGTCCCGATAGTTATCGGAGCTCTGGGATTTGTTCCGCAAAATTTGAGTAAGAACTTGGCTAAACTTCCAGGTCATTCAAAGGACTGGGAAGTGCAAGAAATTGCTTTATTTGGCACAGCTCACATTTTGCGCAAAGTATTGTAGAGGCACCGACAGTCCCTAGATCTGCTCCTTAGGTAGCTGGTTGCAACCTGGAGTAGATTTTATACTCAGCCGACTCATAACATCTGTAGTCGTGACATGAAGCAACAACAACAATAATAATAATAATAATATAATAATAATAATATAATAATAATAATAATATAATAATAATATAATAATATAATAATAATAATAATTATTATTATTATTATAATGTCTTTATTTCTGACGATGCTCTTACCTTAAGGCCTGCTATTCCGCCTAAACACTTAAAAATCTTTACATTGAGTTGTGCGCATCTCGTCTCTTCCTCTTTGCTCTCTTTCTCTCTCCTCCCCTCTCTCATCTTATTTCTGGATCCGCCTTCGTTCTCGATCCTTCTTCTTTCTCAGTGAATCTTCTTTCTTGGTACATCTGTCTCTCATTTCGCGCTACATTTCTGCTCGGTTCATATTCTATCTCGGTATAATTCCGATCTCAGCTTACCTGTTTGGACCTATCTTCTGCCTGGACTCTTCTGACTCGGCCCGTATTCCATCGCTGTTTATCTCTTGCCTGGATTTAAAAAAAATTGTGTGTCTTTGTTTTATTTTGCATTATTTTTATTTGAATCTATGTTTTCTCACCCATGAAAAAACTCTTAGTATTTGTAAATATTACTTCAAGAGACATTTATAAAAAAGAATTGAAGAGATTTCATATTAAATGTCATGATCCTTGAGTAGTGTCAGAGTCAACATTTAACCTATAGTTTTCTAAATGTTTTATTAGTGCTACTAATTTTATTAGAATTTTTAAAGACGGAAAAAATTGTAGTATATTAAATATACTTTAATTGTAATTATAAAAACAAGTACATAAATTTGCTTCTAGAATATCATTCCGTGTTTATTTAACCTTGTTCAGAGGGGTCTGAGTGGTCATTGCTCTCATCTGGCACCGCTGTTACGGACATCGTCCTCCACTTACTCAGAGCAAAAGAAAATAGGCGACGCAAGGACATTTTCGACAAGACAACAATAATGGTTCACATTCAGCAGTAATGAATGTGCGATGGGAGGGCGGTGTCTGTCATGGGATAGAGAAACGTACCCACCTCTATAATTTGCATGTATTACTGTGATTATTTGCGCAGCCAGGGAGCACTGAGGCCCGCAACACTAGGCTAACGTCCGTAGTGAGCAGCCGCCAGGAATGGCTTCGCTCCTCTTGGAGCCATCTCGTTCGCTCCGCCCCGCGTCGCGCCCTCTGGGGCGTTGTAGGGCGCGCGTGGCGAGGGCATCACTGAGGGCTGATGCTCCGCGGGGTCTTGCGTGGCTTGACGTGGCGGGGCGAGCGCAGGGTGGTAGTAGGGCGGAGGCGGGGATGCGGGGAGGGGTGGGAGCGGGGCGGGGTTGGCGAAGGGGCGGGGTGAGGTGGCGGGGGCGAGGCGGGGGCAGGGCGGGGAGGGCCGGGGTGCAGGCAGGGCTAGGACGAAGGCGGGAGAGGGAGGGGGTGGGGCGGGGCGGAGCGTTAGCAGGGTGGGGACGGGGCAAGGGGCGGGCTGGGGTATGGCAGGGGCGGGGGGCGTGGCAGGGGCGGGGCAGGGGTGGGGCAGCGCGTGGCGTGGCGGGGGTATGATAGGGCATGCCGGGGGTAAGGGTGAGGGCGGGTGCGGGGGAAGGCGCGGTCTGGGCGGCGGCGGGGACGGGGCGGAGCAGTAGCAGGGCGGGGACGGGGACGGGGCGGGGCGGGGTGGAGCAGGGGCGAGGCAGGGGCGGGGCAGGGGCAGGGCGAGGGGCGGATCAGCGTGTGGCGTGGTAGGGGTATGATAAGGCGTGTCGGGGGTAGGGGTGAGAGCGGTGCGGCGGTCTTGGCGGGGGAGGGGCGGGGTGGAGCGGGGAGAGGGCATGGCGAGGTGAGGCGTGGCGGCAGCGGGGGAGGGCGGCGGCGGGTGACTGTGCGGGGGCGTCAGCGGTGGCGGTGCGGGGGAGGTGCGGGGACCGTGCGGGTGCCGTGCGATGCGCGGGCGGGACGGGGCGGGGGCGGGGCGCGGGTGGCGCGAGCGCGTAGTAGAGAGTGACGCGCGGCGCGGCGCGGCGTCCGCCCGGAAACTCGGAGGGCGCGCGACGCACGCAACGCCACGCGAGCGAGGCGCGCGGAGGAGGGAGAGGAGGAGGGGTGTTGGAGGGGGGAGCTGTGGGCGGAACAGCGCGCGCTTCGCATTCCGTCGCGCCTCCGCCGCCGCCGCCGCGCTCTCTTGCCGCGTTTGCGGCCACCCACTCTTCCCCGTTCCGCTCTTGTCTTGGTCCCTTCACTCGCGGCGATCAGGTGCGCGTGCCTCTCCGCTCCCCACCCGCCCAACGCCTCCCCCGTCCCTTCTCCTGCTCTACGTCCCGTTCCCTCTGCCTCTCTTCTTCGCCCTCCTCTCGGCCTCTTTTTGGTCCCCTCTTTTACCCACTGGCGGATCCGGGGCCCATGAGGGCCATAGCCCTCCTCGAAAAGACCCAGATCTTCGTTGATTTAAATATTTATGTTTGAATGATTAATTATTTAAACATTAGTATTGTAGTATTAGCGAGGTTACTTTACAGCTTACGTCGCTTCTCGCTAATAGTATTAAATCTACAGTACTGTAGAGTGAGTATTAAATCTACAGTACTGTAGAGTGTGTATTAAATCTACAGTACTGTAGTGTGTGTATTTAATCTACAGTACTTAAATAATAAAACAACAAATATATTTATTATTTAACAAAAATCTACGTACCCACCCCAAATGATCGGCTGGATCCGTTCCTGCTTTTCCCTATCCATTCCTTTTTACGTCTAATACTTTTTTTATGATATTCTCCTTTTCCATCCCTCCTATTCCCATTTCTCTTTTCACCGTCCCCTTTCCAACACATCATTTGCCCCTCTCTTTCCTCATCTTACATTTTCCTGTTCACGTGTTCCTATTAGCAAACCATTCTCTCCGTCTCCTCCGCCAGTTCCCGCCATATTTCCCTCCCGCTTGCTTCATTTCTGTTCTCTCTCTCTTGTTCTCGCCTCTGCATCTCCTATTCCTCCCCATCCTCTTCCTCTCACTGTTGCTGTCCTCGTTGCTCGTCCTTCGGTCTCCTAGATCGTCAACCACCACATTTGAATTTTTTCACTTCTTCATCTGTCTCTGCAATTTAAGCTCCCATTTTCCACTCTCAGAACCTTCACTTTCTTACTCATATTTTATGGTCAATATTTATTCCTCTTACTGCATCCCATCCTCCTCAGTATCGGCCATATAGCTCTCGTCACACCTCACTCTTCTCCTTCCACATCCTAATTGCCAGCGCTGTCGTCCATTTTGTTCTAAGACCTTCCTCCTCTCGTTACCCTCTTCTTTGTCTCTCCCATCCTTTTCCTACTCTTTCGCTTACTCAGTTCTCTCTCCTGTTCTAACGTATAATCCCTGATTTTTCCTCTAACACTCTCATTGCTTCATAGTCTCCCATTTCGTCATTTCTCTACTTTCCTAATCTCCTTTATAATTATTTCTCGTCCACTTTATCAGCTTTCCAGTTTTCTTGTTCTATACATTCTCTCTCCGTTGTCTTCTTTTGTTTTCACTGTACACACTTCCGTCATTCTTTCTCACTTCCTGTATTTTGTGCGTCTTCTTCACTACCAGTTTTCTTCCTCCCCTCCTAATTTCTCCGACCTTCACCATTCTTAATCGATTCTTTCCACCGTTTTCCGACATCCATTCTCCGGACTGTTCTTCCGTTAGCCGTGTCCTTCCCGCCTCTGGCCTCTCCGTGTTTGTGCTGATACGTCCGGCGTCAGTGTCACCCCCTTCCTCCCCGCCGCCATTCCAACACGTAGCCTCCAGCGCCCCCCCTTCCCCTCCTCCTTGCTCTCCTCTCCCCTGCCCCCTCTGACACCCTTCCCGCCAAGAGGCACGCGCGTGCGGTGTCGTGCCGCCGCCGCCGCCGCATCGAAATCTCCCCGCCCCTACCATGCCTCATCCGGCCCGCCACGTACCGGCCCGCTCTTCCACTCCCCGCTCTGTTCCGCCCCGCTCTGACCCTCCCCGTTCTGCCCCTCCCCGCTCGGCCTCTCCCCGTTCGGCCCCTGCCCGCTCGGCCCCTGCCCGCTCGGCCCCTGCCCGCTCGGCCCCTGCCCGCTCGGCCCCTGCCCGCTCGGCCCCTGCCCGCTCGGCCCCTGCCCGCTCCGCCCCTACCCGCTTGGCCCCTGCCCGCTCCGCCCTACCCGCTTGGCCCTGCCCGCTCGGCCCCTGCCCGCTCGGCCCCTGCCCGCTCGGCCCCGCCCCGGTCTACCCCACTTTGCCCCGCCCCGCCCTCACACTGCCCCGCCCGTCCCACTACCCGCCGCGCGCGTTTCGACACCTCTGGCTGGGAAGTGCAACGCAACTCCCCGCTCCGCGCCGGACGAGCTGCGATTTACCTCCAAATCCACCTCCATCTTCCCCGATACGTCACTCTCAGTCAGGCCTTTTCCCTCTTTCTGTCAATGCGAAGAGTAGCGACTTTTCGACAATAGAGCACACACTTTTTATTCCATAAAATAATTTATAATGGTTAATTCATCTATAATGGTTAATGGTGTTACCGAGTAACGGAATTTTACCTCCATGAATCAGAATACAAATACATTTTTTCAAATATTCATTTGCAGACAGTCTGTCTGTAGTAACACAACAGTCTCTGGTGGTGCCAAGGCCTACCAGCGGCGTCTTGGCCTTGTGGCCATGAGTCTCTAAAGGGTACGTGTGGTTAACACATAGACATGACATCCCTACGCCAAATTCTGATCTTCTCAATCTCAGAAGTGAGCTTTGTCGTCGTCACACAGAAACAGATACTGGGACATTGCGAGGAAAGCGCACACTGTAATCTGCCTCGACCGGGAATTGACCCCAGGAAAGCGTTGTTGAAAGCGAGCACCTCAAATATGGTACGAGGCTTAAATTGTAAAAAAATTGGAGTTTTAAACTGGTCGTCATACTTTTTATAAAGGACAGACATTATTTAATACACTTTAACATTATTTAAAGATATAGTTCTCGCAATTCACCTTGTGTTCTATTGCAAATTGTTTAAAAACAACAAATTAAATTATTTTGCCAATATTAAAAATCTTTTGTATGAAAAGAAAATAAAATATAACAGACGGTAATTCTAATTTAATTTTGTAGGGCGTATTAATTTTTTTTCTCTAATTATGTATTTTGAACAAGGAACTATATATGAGTTACCTTACTAACACATTTAATACTGAGGCTCATTATATCACACGTGTAAGGATTACGTTTCGTTATATTGACCGTCCTCTGCCTTAGAAAAGTTAAGTAAATGTTAGTGTTATATTTTTAAACTGAACATTCTGGTGAAATGATGCAGGGACGTTTTGTTTGGAAAGTTTATTGTAAAAATATTTCATTTTCGGTCGAGCTCTTCTGTTGTTGTAATCCCGGAGAGTTATTTGATTAGCTGAATTATATTAATCACATTTCACACGAGTAAAATTTATTTTCATTTACATCGCTCGAGTAAACAGTCTAAATCCTAACCGGAATTGAAGGTGAACACCTGGTGTATGTGTATGTATGTGGTTGTATTTTTTGCAGGAATTCATGTTATCCGTGTCTTTTGTTATTTATGATATTAACATATCTTTAACAAGCATTCAAAGTTAGCTACTACAGGTCAACACAATCCATAACTAGTACTAAAACAGCACATACTTTTTTGCATTATTTCTATATTTGCAATTTAAAAAATCCAGAGTATTCAACAAAAGTGAGTCCAGTCTTTTAAGCGTCTCTTCTTCTATCCGTGGGAATCAATGAAGAAAAAAATATGGAACGGTTTTAGAGAAAATGTTTTGTTTTATAATTTGCGTTAACTTCGGGAAGACTACTCGTTTCTTCAAACAATTGTACGTGATCTTTTTTAATACTCTGATTTTTTAGAACAGATATTAAGACAAAACTATCTTGAATATTGTACTTTTGCGATGTTAAATTTTTTGCATTATTCGAAAAGACAGAACGTTCGCTGAAAATGTAAATAACACCAATTTGTATACTGTCTTTGGATAAATACAAGTAAACAATTTAAAGAAAAAAATTGAGTCGGTTTTTGAGAAAAAAAATTTTAAAATTGCCTATCTTTCATGCAAAATTACACGAAAATGATTCATATTTTCGAAAAATTGTACATGATTTAATTTCAAGCCTTTAAAGAACGTATTCCACCGTGGAAAAAATCTATCTTCCAAGTTGTAGTTGTAGGAGGAACGCCAAAAAATTGGCACTTTTTCAATTTTCGAAAATTCAGGGATTTTCAACGAAAATTAAACCTACGGCATTCTTTTAAGCTTCCTTTCGCTAGTCGAGTACAAAGTTTAATCCAAAGATCTGGAGCCATATTTGAGAAAAAAATATTGAAAATGTTGTTGAGACTTCATGTAAAGTTCCCCGAAGGTGAAAATATCAGTTTGAAAGCCGAAAGCTGTCAGCTCGGAGACCCTCAAGTTCCTTTAAATAGATCGGGGAATACCAGTTATTGAGTAAATCGGCTGAACGGTTTTGGTTCTAGCGTTGGCCAGAGACGGAGCGACGTTTTTCAACTAATTAATTTTTCGGTATGAAGAGCCCACGAAACAAGGATTCTGACTATCCAACGTGACAGAAGAGGTAATTTACAAATGATAGGGAACAAGATTTATCCACTTTTTGTTACCAGCGCCCGAAAGTTTTTTTCTGTCGAAAATTCGCCGCTTTCCGGCGCACGATTCCAATATATTCCCTTCCTACAAAGTAAGGGTGAGAAAGCTATTAATAAGTTACATTATTAAAATAACATATACTAAAAGTAAATTTGACGTTGCTGTGATAAAAATTTCAACATTCTCGTTGACCTCCAAGAAAATAAATTGATAAAAACTGGCCTTTTTACATCTAAATATTACGACTCAGAATGAAAGTTGATGACAGTTAAGCAAATTATATGATTTTATATCAACGTCTATGAAATGTCTTCCTAAATGATTCCACTTCAATAAATTACAATGCAATGTGTAATTATATATGATTTTAAAAACATATTCCAATAATAATTTTTAAAACATTATTTCTCCAATATATTATTTCTCCAAATGCTATGTTGCTTTACTGACAAATAACCCCAATTAAGATAGTTGATTCAATACAAATCAATTATTTCTCAATAAGAACTAAACAATACAACACTTTGCAAAATATTAATTTTCTTTTTATTTATTCTTCTTTTTCCTTTGCCGTAAATGATACAAATACAAACAATGAAAATTCAGCTAAACGTTCATGTGTTTTATGTCGCAACTGCATGACTACAACAATTTCTGCTATTTATTTTCTTGTTCATGAAGGGCAGGGCTGTTTGAAATCGACAGACACTTTTAGAAAGCAAACAAAGGCAAATTAATATATTGAGTTTTATCTCTAAATCAATACCTCAAAGCCTGAGAAAATTTAAAAATAAATTAGTTTCCTAGCTATTCATCTATATTTTAGGTCATTGTATTATTGTTAAGTTTATACTGTTAAATAAGTAGAATTTCCTATTAAGTAATTTGTCTAATTGTTATTATTATTAGTAGTTGTAGTAGTATTGTCATTATTATTATTATTATTATGATCATTATTATTATTATTTATATTCGTGTAGTGCAGTGCAGTGCAGTGCAGTGTTGTATAGTGGAGGGAAAGAAATGCATAACAGTTAAGTGTTGTGAAGTGCAGTGCAGTGAAGTGAAGTGGAGTAAAATGAATTGGAGTGAGGTTTGCGCTGTGAAATTATGTTATATTATTCTTAATTATTGTTTTTTTCCTAAATTAAGTACTCTCTTCTAATTTAAATATTCTGCCACTAAGTAATGATACTTAATTGCATAATTAATAATAAATCTAATTACATTTTGGACCGTGTCGATGAAGGGCCTTAAGGAGCAAGGATCCTTACACGTCCTTCCCTTCGCGTTTCCGGTCAGGTGATGTCAGTATGAAGGATGGAGAAATTATCATAAGTAATAGCACAGCACTTTGAGTGATATTTAGTGTATTTCACAAATAAAGACATTACATGAAACTAATGGAGAATTAAAATCACAGGAATTACGAAAATGAGAAATATTACTCCAAATTGCTACTGAAATACGTGAACTTTCGTTTAGCTCCGAGTTGTCACTGCCTCCTGGAATAACTTATAATCAAGTAACATTTGAATAACAATTTGACGCAGAAAATTATTTCACATGTGTTTCGATTTCATGGTAATAAAACTTTCAAAAAACAATTATAACATAGCTACTTACAAGAAAATTAAACACACAATTATTACTTTGATAATTATTGAATATATATATATATATATATATATATATATATATATATATATATATATGAATTTAATAATTATTTGAAATGGAAGATGTACAAGCTGAATTAGCAGCGGAATTCGTCGATCTCGAATGGATTGAATACCCGTGTGTACTTATTAAAGTATTTTTGTGAATAATTTTGGTTGTAGCGTTCCACATAGTTTTGCTAGCATATTCTTTGTACTCTTCGCCATCTAATCTTCGCATATTAATAGCCTAAAATAATCAGGCTAATTTATTCATTTATAGTTGATGCTATCCATTTCTATTTTCTTCACAAAATTCATGAAATTGCTTACTCACACTTTCTCTGTTCCTTTCGCTATTTTTCGGCAATGAATCTTTAAAAATAGATTCTACTTCAGAGTTTTAAACATTACCAAAATAACTCATTTTAATAAAATATTAATGCACACAAGCTATTATGGACCTAAGACAATTGCTATTGTCATCTAAAGGTGAGATTTTGACGTTACTCTAACCTGCAGCTGTGCCCAGTGACACTAGCGCCTCCTATAGTAGCACCCTCAAGCTTTGTCCCCAGTTATGATGGGGAGTTGCAAGATCCTGGGAAGGGCTCGCAGTGGAGCGCGGTGAAAACCTGCACCGAGACGTTGGAGATACCCGGCACGTTGAGGCGGAGGGAGGGGAAGGAAAGAAAAGGGAGAAGCATGGGAGCGAGGTGGTGGTCGGCGGGCGTGGCTGGAGGAGAAGGGAGGGAAAGGATGGAAAAGAGAGGAAAAGTGAGAAAAAGGCATGAAAAGGAAGTCGCGCGGGAGAAGGATGGAGGGCGGCTGGTGAGGCAGAGGGAGGGGAAGGGAGGAAAAGGGAGAGAAGGGAGGAAAAGGGAGTGGCGCGGGAGAGGGGTGGGGGCGGGTGGGAGGGGAAGGGAAGAAAAGGGAGAGGCGTGGGAGCAGGGCGAAGGGCTGGTGGACGTGGCGGGGGAGGGGAAGGGAGGAAAAAAGGGAGAAAATGGAGAAAAAGAGAGGAAAAGGGAGTGGCGCGGGAAAGGGGTGGGGGCGGTGGGAGAGGAAGGGAAGAAAAGGGAGAGGCGTGGGAGCAGGGTGAAGGGCTGGTGGACGTGGCGGGGGGAGGGGAAGGGAGGAAAAAGGGAGAAAAAGAGAGGAAAAGGGAGTGGCGCGGGAAAGGGGTGGGGGCGGTGGGAGGGGTAGGGAAGAAAAGGGAGAGGCGTGGGAGCAGGGCGAAGGGCTGGTGGACGTGGCGGGGGGAGGGGAAGGGAGGAAAAAGGGAGAAAAAGAGAGGAAAAGGGAGTGGCGCGGGAGAGGGGTGGGGGCGGTGGGAGGGGAAAGGAGGAAAAGGGAGAAAAAGGGTGGGGCGCGGGAGCAGGGTGAAGGGCTGGTGGCGGGCGCGGCGGAGGCAGCGGTTGGGAGGAAAGGACGGGGCGCGGGAGCGGGTGGTGGGTGGTGGCGGGCGGTGCGCTGACATTTGCGGTGGGCGAGGCGGCCGCGACGGAAACAAACGCCCCGTGAAATGCGCGGCGTTCATCGCCCGCGCGCGCGCGCGCCCGCGGATCGCGCAGTAGAAATGTCAGCCGGCATTAAGATTCCGCGCCCGCCGCTTCGCCGCCTCGTCAGCCTGCGCCCACCCCGAGGCGGCGGGAGAGAGACGTTGGAGATGGTGATGAACACGGTCGCGGAGTCGTCGACTGGAGGCGAGCGGGGAAGGGTAGACGCTGTGTGAGCACGATGGTGAAAATGGACTTTTATGCCATGGAGACGGCGAATGCCGCTAGGTGCGGAATTGCAGTTGAATCGAATGCAACAAGAGAAGGTTAGCCAGCGGATGAAGGTTGTCTGCGTCATTTGGATTAGACGAGTCCCGATGTTTCAACATAGGCGATACCGCAAATGGGAGAATTTGGGCGGATGGGTAAGAAGGTCAATAGTAGGTTCGGTGGGGTGTTTTGGGAAGAGACACCAATTCTGAAGACAACATTTTGAAATGGGATTCTGTAAGAAAACAGTCGACGGCAATGGGAAAAGCACAAGCGATAGGGAAGAAGTGAGTGGTAGTTGGTGATAGGAAACTAGTGGTGAAACAGCACGTACTTTCTCGCCCGTACTTTCAAGCAAAATTACACGAAAAGAACTCTTCATTTTCGAAAAATGAATTTGAACAATGCACATGAGACCTGGATCATTCTCTTAAACGTCCTTCTCTCTATCCAACAACACAATTTAATCAAAAACGATTAAGCCATTTTTTGCAAATTTTGAAAATATCCAAGGAGCTTCATGTAGAGTACCCTCTCCCCAAATTGAAACATTGGCTTGAAATTCGTGAATCGCTACATTAGCTAGGGTCGATCGGGAACTACCAATTTTGGAGAAAATCGGCTGAACGGTTTAAGCTGCTAGCTTTGTTCACAGACGGACTGACAGACAGACATACAGACGGACGGACAGACAGACAGACGTTTCGCCGTCATTCAATTTTTCGGTATCAAGGACCCACAAATCGTGGATTGTGGGTCCACGTGATAGAGAATTTTTTCTAAATTTAGGGACTGGATATATCCACTTTTTCGTTACCAGGAATCTGTAATAAGTGTTTTTCTGTAATAACCTGTATTACCTGATTTCTGCCGAAAATTTTCGCGCAGCATTACATAACTTTCTACTTCGAAGCGAGAAAGTAAAGAGCAAGTGAGAATATTCATTTCATTGCTTGGAGGGTTAGCAAGGGAACAGGGGTGAACGGGGTGCGGGTTGCGGGGTGCGGTGTTCGTGGAATAGCGCTGGGGGAGGGGTTGGGTGCACGGCGCTGCGCAAGGGATCGCGGGAATGTGAGCGACAGGTCGGGCGCCCCTCGCGGCAGAGGACAAGGCAGGTTTCTGCCCCCGGCGGCCGTCACGCTCAAGTCGCGCGTGCGGGGCCCGACCTTCGGGGGGAGGGCGGGCCGGGGGTGGGCCGGGCAAGGGCGGGGCGGGGGCGGAGGTGGGGCTGAGACGGGGTCCTGAAGGGGATATGGAGCGGTGGTGGGGTGGCGGTGATGCCCGGTGCGGGGCGGGGCGGGGCGGGGCGGTGGCGAAGGCTGGGTCGCAGCGGGGAACGCGCGGAGCCGGGTCGGAACGGGGGGGTGGGCTTGGGGAGGGGGTTGGGGCGGGGGGCGGGGAAGGGGCTGGGGCGGGGGCGGGGAAGGGGTTGGGGCGGGGAGAGGCGAGAGCAAGGGCAAGGGCGAGGGCTGGGGCGATGGCTGGGGCGGGGGTGTGGGCTTGTGCGGGGACTGTGGCGGGGGCTGGAGCGGGGGCGAGGGCGAGTGCAAGGGCGAGGGCTGGGGCTGGGGCTGGGGCGGGGCGATGGCTGGGCGGGGGGCTGGGCGGGGGCTGGAGCGGGGCGAGGGCGAGTGCAAGGGCGAGGGCTGGGGCGGGACGAGGGTGAGGGCGGGGGCTGGGGCGAGGGCTGGGGCTGGGGGCGGAGCCTGGGGCGGGGCCTGGGGCGGAGGTTGAGCCGGAGTCGGGGTCCCGGCAGGGTTCGCGAGGTCGAGTTCGTGCCGGAGGCTGAGTCGCGGTCCCGCATGCTGAATCGCCAGCTCGCTCGCTCGCTCGCTTCGTTCGTTCCCTTCCTCCACATGACCGCTTTCTTCCAGGGGAGTTGTAGCAAGTCCGCGAAAGAAAAGGCGTGTGACGCTTCATGACTTCTACTCTGAAGCCAATTGCTTTTTACGTCAACGTTCGAAACAATTGGGAGTGAATGGGGTGCTTGTTAATTACAACGTGAGTCCTGGGAAAGGTGAATGAGTTCTATTTCCCTATTTAGACGCTAAATGAATGAAATGAACTAAATGAACTAGGCATCTCAAGTAAAGTTTTAACGGTATTACAGAGTATGTACAGAGAAATAAACTTCTGCGTCAAGTGCGGTGACGGAAGTACAACGCAAAAAATAAAATCAACTGTAGGGGTAAGACAGGGTTGTCTTCTTTCACCGCTGTTGTTAATCTTGTATATAAATGATTTATTGACATGGGTACAGGAAACACATCTGCACCGGCAATTGATGACCTGAAAATTCCCGGATTACTTTATGCCGGACGATTTAGTTCTATGCTCAGAAACGATTGAGGGATTACAGTCGAGTTTAAACACCCTAGAAAGATATAGTGTAGCATGGGGACTAAAAGTAAATATTCAAAAAACGAAAATTGTTGTCTTCAAGAATGGGTTTATTTGGGGTAACAAAGAGAAATGGTATTACGCGGAGGAGGAACTCGACCGTGTTAAAACTTTTACTTATCTTGGTGCAAAATTCTCTATGAACAGGGGATGGAATAAACACATAGTTGCGGCTCATAGTAAAGGAAGAATTGCTCTCAAAGAAATCGGTTGCGTAATGCGTAGAGTACCGGAATTGCCTTTAAAGGTGTGCGACACAATGTTTAAATCGCTAGTGCTCCCAGCAATGAATTACGGGGCGGAAATCTGGGGAGTGGACAGAATAGACAGATTAGAAAGCATCGAAACAGACTATTATAAATTAATTCTCGGAGTCTCTAGATTCGCAGCTAATGCCGGCGTCTTAAGAGAGGTAGGTAGTGTAGGAATTTGGAAAGATTTAAAAATGAAAGCCATTAAGCTTTGGATTAGATTAGCAAGTAAAGAGTCCTGACACGCTTATTCGCAGGTGCTTTAGAGCGCAATTACAGGAAAACGATCAGCGCTATTGGGCGTACAAAGTGAAACGGATACTAGAACGCGCAGGTTTGGGGGATGTTTCTCCTGAAATGGTTGAGAATAGGGGAACACGGGAGATAGAACGGTTAATTTCAGATCGACTTTCGGATATTAAAAGGCAAGATATTCTGGCAGCATCGGCAGAAAAATGTTCGTTAGTGGTACAAATTCACACGAGTCCTGTATGGGGATGCGAAAGTTACGTACACACACTTAAAAGGGATGCAAGAGGGGGATACGCTTGGTTTAGGGTAGGAGGGGGGATGCAACGTAGAATGAAGGATTCGAATGACAATGGAATCTGTGTACTTTGCGGTGATAGAGAAGATTGGATCCACATCCTGTTAAATTGCTGCGCTAAAGAAACTTGGAGAGGAAAATGGATGGGAATGGGGAACTATTGCTTCCAATTCAGAAACATAACGCTCGCTCAAAACATATTAGCTGATAATAGATCTCACTTCATGAAAGAATTAGGAACATTTTAAGGAAAGGTTCGAACTGTCAGGGAAACGGTAATCAGGGAATGGGGGAAAACAGCACTGGTTAGTAGTACGAGCGGAGCCTAGACTGGAGATGAAATAATTAATTCAGTAAGCAAGAGATCATTAAGTTAACTAGAAAGGTAATCAGTAATGCTAATCATTAATATTAAGTAATAAGTTAGCAATAATTAAATTAGTTAGTAAACGATAATTAAGTTAATTAGTAGTAAATTGTTCGGAGAGGCGGGTGGTGCGGGCGATCTTCTGTGGCGGTGTTTGATTTCAGGGGCCTGAGAAGGCCAAAGATTGGATGGAGAAGATGCCCACGCCAGGAAATAAATAAGTTTAGAAAATAAACAACTAGTAGTTTAGGATGTACTCGTCTTCTGACGGCAGGTTTTTCCCCCTTCAGGGATTTTTTCCTCAGCCGTACCTTATTGTCTCACTTCCGCGGCTTTGATGAGATGAAGAGACCATTAGGGGTGAATGCCAGAATTCGAAAGGTTAGAATGCGGTAGGATGTAGGTATTGTAATGGCTTAAAGGCCTTCAGCCTAGCCACATAGCTAAAGGAACTGAAATTTTGTATAAATTTGTTATATTTACCTATTAAATAAAATAAAAATATTTGTAATTCTAAATATTCCTAAAAATGACAAAAAATCTTTGTTGTATTTACAAGATTATCAGCTATTTTTACTCTTTGTCCTCATAAAAAATACAGTAACAATTGACTGAATAATTTAAAAGGCAAGAATTGTTTAAGAAAAATTGCTCTTTCGTTGAGTGGTTTTTAAATAATATTGTGCGAGAAGGTAAGTCCCTCGAAACATTGTATCTTCTTTTTACTTTTAGACATACAACATTCTTTTGCAATAAATGTGAAGAAGCAAATGAACCAAAAATCGTCGGCAACAGAGAGTTTATATAAGTATGTTGTTTTCATAAGGTACCGCGTATTATTACCTGTTATAATTTTTTACAATATTGGAAGTACAAAAATAACCTCATAACATATTTTTATTCGCGCCTTACTTAACCCTATAAAATTCCACATTAATTCCTAACTAAAAATGTGTAATCATTTCCTACAAGGAATTTATCCCCACCCTTTCTTAAAATCTGATGTTGCTATTACGCCTGCAAAATATGTCTTCCAATAATGCAGTAAAAGTTTTTAACGCAATACTTTAGAAGTGTTAAAATGCAGGATTTCTCATTCTCTACTGGTACATAATTCCAAATGAATATTATTCAAAGAAATTTGCGAATAATAGTTGCGCATGCCATGCTCATGTAATGCACGTCTTGTGTAAGATATAAACATGTTAAACAACATGAAACCATAATAAAAAACAAAATGTGTGTAGTAAAATCGTGTACAAAATAAATTGTTCAAGTAGAGACAGAAGAAAGCATGTGAGAAAAGGACTTAGAAATAAAGGGAATATTAAGTAAATATTTTCAATGTACGGTTCGTCTAGTGCACCTAACCAACTTCTATACTTTTCCCTATATTAACAGGAGATCACTGCTCATAATAGGATTCTGTAAATTTATAATAATAATTTTAGTATTAATAATAATAATAATACGAATTTTAATAACTATTACTGATCTTGTTAACAAAAATTTAAAGTATTATTTGGGAAAATTATGTCTCCCAAATTTGAAAAGCAGATAAAGAAGTAATTCTCGAAACCTACCGGATTACTCGCATGGTTGTAAATAGGTAAAGCTAGAAATGTAGTGTGCCTAAGTGCCCCTCTAACTTGGAAGCTGGGGTGAGAGGAAACACGAGAAGAAATAGCATAGTAATAGTAATAAATTATTATTATTTATATTATTATATAATGTTCTAACCTTTTGTATAGGACCTGCACTAAAGAAAAGTAATAATATAATAATTGTTTCATTAATTAAGAGTACGTGAAGTACATATAATACATCACAATATATTAGTACAAAGTTTTCCATTCCGTAAACTGCGCTTGCCTCTTCGCTGTTTTCGGAATCCCCTTCGCGCCTGGCTCGCCCCTGCGGGGAGCGCTCGTGCGATGTTTTGCATATGCCATCGCCCGTGTCGCCTCTCGCCCGCCCCCTCAGCGCGCCGTCGCCCGCGTGGGCGATGCGAACGCGTCGAAACAAGTGCCGGCTCCGCGCGAGGCCAGGTGCGCCACAGGGTCCTCCAAAGGGACATTTAGTTTATCACCATCACCTGGCCATCAGATATTAAAGCAGATTTGAATACACACACACAACACATATATATATATATTGACATTGACATTTAAATACAAAAACCACCCAATTTAGTTTATCACAATCGCATGATTTTAAGACAGACTTGAATGTAAAAAACATAAACTTACAGAACAAAATGTTGCCTTTGTTATAAAATACTTTAAGGTATTGAGGAAATTATTTGGGAACTTCTCGGAGATATTCCATCTTTGGTGGTCTTCATCAAGCTACAATAGACATAACAAAAACAATTGCTAAATTCAATTAAGCTGTAGTATGGTTTTGTTAAATGTATAATATGTTGTACTCGCTATAATTGCTGGAAGACTTACCTCGTAGAAAAAACAAAAATTCAACTTTAGATATTATCACAGAGAAACAATCAGAAATTTTGCTTTAATTTTCTTTACTTCACTGGAAACGAATTCTTCAATATATTTTTTAACCGAAAAGGACTGTCGATGAACCGGGGACTCGACTCGACCTATACTTTTAAAGGGTCACCAAAAAACAATTTTCAACTTATTGTGTAAAATACCTTAAACTTTGGGGTCTCCCTTTCAAATCACCGTGCCTATGTGGTGAGTACATCAGTGGCACAAGACATGTTCTGTTTGATTTGTTGTGTCTTAGTCTTCTCCGCTCTGCAGGTTCATTCAACTACGTAATTTATTTTCAGTTCGCACAGAAATTGAAAAGAACTCCTTCAGGCCATGTAAGAGCGTTGTTTTCTTAGACCATCACGGAACTCGGGAAAAATTCCAAAACATTTAATGAGATTGGATTATGACTGAAAAATACAACTATTTCTTTATGTTGGTTCTAATTTTTTCCAAAATATAAGTTCGGATTAAGTTTTCTCATACTCAAAGCGTCGCTCTTTACGACACAGTGGAAGTCATGTGATAGCAAAGCTAAAAAAAGCATCTCTCAAAAATTATAAATTTTCTTGGTTGCGTTATGAAACAGCAATTATTCAATATTCTTCGTTTACAGAACTGCTGTGCTGTGTATATACCACAGTATATTATTACAGTATCACGAAGACAGTTTTTGCTAAATTATTTTCATTTATTGTAATGTTATAGGAGAGAACTTTATTAGTTATTCTTTGGCAATGTGCTAGTTTTTGGAAAAAACATTGTGTGGTTTTGTTCAGTAGCACATTTTCTGTTGCAGGACATTAGTGGGTGTATAATGCTTTCTAAGAAAATTTAATTTTCACTAATATGTTTGGACTCTTCAGTATTTAACACGCTATAAATTAACAGTCAAGATGCAAAGATATACAGTCTCTAACTCTTATTTATAAAACCAAAAACGTTCCCAGCCCTTACGTAGTTGCTAGGAGACGAATTGTAGTGGCTGGGTGTTCTAGTAATAAACAAAATAGAGTTGCCTACTTCTCGTACTTCTGATATCGGAAGGTAAATAGATTTGTATCAGTGGTAATTATTTTTAAGAAGTTTTATATTTAATAAACAATATTTGGAGTAAAATACAGCCAATATCATAAATGAAGTAATAATTCATGTGAGATTGAATAAACAATGTGGTAATTAGCACTATTTCATCATTTACGGTTCCGTTAAACTCGCAAAAATTTTATTTTAGAAAAAGAGTGGACAATTCTAGATGGAACCCCCTAAATTTCAAGACCATCGATTCGTCTTCGGTGAAAAGAGTTTGAAAATTATCACATCTCTAGATTTCTTTAAAAAGCTATAAATCTTGTGTTAAGTGCTCTATACTCCTCCAGGAACACGTTGTTTCAAACATTTCTAAAATATTCTACCAGAATTCGGAAAAAATACCGAATTTCTTTCTGTTGGAACAGAGGACTTCACAGAGGACTTCAATGTGACTTCATTTTCCCCGAATAGTGGTCAAGAAGAGATGCCAAACAAACACACATGTTACTTGATTGTATTCTAGTATTTCGGATACTCACATTTACTATATTTTTTATCTTGTCCTAAAAATAGTATCTGAGAGTTTGATAAGTGGCACTTCAAAACTTTCTAGTTCTAAATTATTTTTAGTTCAAGTTTTACAATATTTTCTTCCCTATCTTTTTGGCAATTTTATCACATTCTGAGACACACTTCGATTATCACCCAATGATTTATACTTCAAATAATTCACAAATCTTAGTTAATTACAACCATATAAAATGTGGAATTTTTCATGCCGTTGCCCATGCAGATAGAAAAGATCCTGGAAAGAACTGTTTTCATTCTGACGTCGAGTATAATAGTTGTTTTTATTTTGCGTGCAAGAAATGTTCCACAAATTGTGATTCTTGTTTTGTTTGCTTCGACCTATCGGTCTTGGTAATTTTAAAGCAAGCGTAATTTTAAAGCAAGGTTTAGTTGCCGTTGTAAGGTAAGGTAGCAAGGCATTGTTGTCCCATACAAGCTCCTATTCTGTAATTGGTACATTGTGATTATCATTGCTGTATTCGAAATCATAACGATCCTGACACGTCACAGGAGTTGCTCGAACCTGCAAACGCTGCAACGTATAAATTATATCCGGAAAAATACAAAGGAATTTAATAAAAAACTTACCATCATTTGAGAAGTTTGGTGAACATCTGAGATGTTTAGATGGCTGAAAATGCTTCCTTAGCTCTATGCTATAGCAGGGTATCCGGTTAGTCATTTTAATAAACGTATTGTATTATATAGATTATAAGTAAGGAACTTTTATGTAAATAAACACGTATATGACAATATTGCTGGTCATTAAATTAAACAACTAATTTACTTACATTAAATGAACTTTTGCATTAGAAAAAAACGGTAATCTTTGAAATTCAGAAACTCACCTATCTTTGCTTCGCTAACTATAAGCTCATGATTCAAGGATAATTATTCTTTCAACATATTCAATTTCACGCTAGCTTGCTCACACGCTTGCTTGCTCTAATGACAAAATGGCTGCTTTCGATTGATGGATTGCGATTCGAAAAGTAAAACGAACAAGTCCTAACTACATTATTTATTTTAAACGGTCTTCAGAGTGACATAATATACAATGACGGCAGATAAGAGTTCATTTTATTAATTTAATATATTATTAATATTTACAGTTTTTACTATAAAACCAGCCAATATTAGCAAGTGAGAACACCTCCAGGATCCTTGCATTTATCTTGCATTGAAAGAAGAAAATCACGAAAAATTTGTTCAGTAGAAAACTCACATTTTTTACACGGAAAAAATGTTTTAAATTTGTGAATTTGAAGAGATAAAAGCAGTTATCAGAAATAAATTATTTATTACGTGTACAAAGTATACTTACTCAAATTAATCCAATAGTTCAGTCAAATAAAGGAAATTGGGGGGGGGGACGACGTGACGAACTTTGGGCAGGATCGGGTGAAGGAGATTTTTCGGAATGCTCTGGAATCCAATGCAGAAGGCCGACGAGACTTACCGTCATGTTGCCAAGTGGCCTTCCGGCGATACACACGTCCATAGACTAAAGGTGTAGGCGGTGGGGAGAGAGATTGGGGACTCCGAGCCGCTCGAACCTTAGTTCGGGTGGCCCCCCGTTGGGCTCTTGGCTTCGTCGTGGCAGTGGCTCGATACTCTGGGCAAAGAGGAGGGACTTGTTCCCGGCGCAAGTGAGTGGCGCATTGGCGAGACTCCGGTACTAGCCCGGATAGCTAGTAGCTCTGAGCTGGCAGGGTGGAACATTCACGGACCTCACGGACCCCAACCCCAAAGGCTTGTTTCCCCTGGTGTAAAATGTTATGTGTGAGGTGGTAGCCCACGCAGGATATCATGAGTATCTCCATAACTATCATTACTAAGGAAAATATGTTCTATAACAAATTATGTAATCTATATTTTGACAGTGTACACAATCGTTGGGCAAAGTGTATTTTTACAATATTATTAAATAAACTATAGATTATCAGAGTTTTACATACCCGTGATGGTCTTGAACATTTTTACCTTCAATGCTCACATGTTTATTTTTCAAAATAGGATTTCATAAGATGCAAAATGTTCATGTTCTTTGCTCAAAATATGTAAATTCAGATTGATGGCAAATTATTAACTAAAATATTATTCATTTCGTACATTAAACATATTAATACCTTATTTTTATCAGGGAAATGATTAAATTAAGTAAGTTAAAACAAGGAATTTTCAAGCCTACAACATTTAAAGTGTTAAATATAAAAGAAAAACTTTTTGGTAACTGTTTTTTGTAGAAACGTTTGTCAGCTTTAATTTCGAAAAGAATACAATTTTCGTTATAATAGTTATGGAGGTATCTGCAAAAAAGTAAAAAAACCAAAATTTAATGGTTCCTTCACTCACGGGTAAACCGCACACCAATATTTTTACCTTGGTAGATAACCAAGGTAAGTTTACCCTGCTAGTTTACCGTGGTAAATAACAAAGAACAATAATAAAAAAAATCAAAATTCCAGGATTTATCTCACTTGATCCCCACATTTTAAAATAATTTGACAGGGCTTCAAACCGAATTTGTCCACCCCTGGCACAGAGAATCCCCACCCGGTGTGGCCCTTCCTGCACCTGTTCGACACAGCGAACGGAGTTCGTTGCGAGCCTTTCCTCACCGCTCCCCCACTCCTCTCCCGCCCGGCCACCCCCTCCTCTGCCCCCCGCCGCCGTCCGTCAGCGCGAGTTCGCGATGGACTCGGAGGCAACGCGTCACTGCAGGCAGATTGGAGTGAACGGGCGGTTGCTACAGGATGGGGCGAAAATCAGGCGCTGCGATTAACTTTTTGTCTGTCACACACCATTGAAATTCAGGTACTCGAAGAACAATAAGGGAAGAGGCCAACGACGGATTCAAGATGAATTGAAATATATTTGAAAAGAAGTTGAACATGTTTGAGAACTAATTCTACATGTATTTGTACTGATTTCACAACTGTCATCTATATCGAAAACCACTAAAATGATAATGTTCTGTGTTTTGTAGTACGCTGCAGGAGAAAGTCTGAGTTATCATGTAGCTATTACGCCTGACGACGGTTTCAAATATTTTTGCAAACATCAGATGGGCGTTAAAAGAGAAAACTATCGCTAGGGTTAAGAAATTTTCTAACAATAAAAGTCTCAAACCATGAAACAGTAACGCCTTACCAAAACAAAAAAGGAAAAACCCACGGAAGGTGTAGTTATGTATCTAGGTAGAATTCAGTCCCTGTCTGGAGGAGAATCCTTCCAGCCGGCTACTCTGATTAGTATTTTTCGGTGGTTTCTTCAACTGGCACCTGGCGAATGTTAGAGCTGTGCCCTATGAAACGGGTCCGGGACCGCGCGCGATCTTCCCTTCCTCTTCCCAGTCCTATCCTCAC